>CAXKVX010002489.1:0-137836 GCA_964058865.1 Eleocharis quinqueflora
AATGGTTATCACCCATAAATGAAGTATTGTGATTAGAAACACTTCTCATAGATGCTTAAATGTTTTGTGGTGTTTTCTTAATTGGTTACTATCTATAAATGAAGTACTATGATTAGAAACACTTCTAATAGAAGCATAATCATTTTGTGGTGATTTCTTTAATGGTTATTTTCCATAAATGAAGTACTTTGATTAGAAACACTTCTCATATAAGCACTAATGCTTTGTGTTGTTTTCTTGATTGGTTACAACCCGTAAATGAAGTACTCAGATTAGAAACACTTCTCATAGAAGCACAAGTGCTTTGTGGTGTTTTCTTCATTGGTTACTACCCATAAGTGAAGTACTCTGATTAGAAACACTTCTCATAGAAGCACAAGTGATTTGTGGTGTTTTCTTTATTCATTACCACCCATAAATGAAGTACTCTGATTAGAAACACTTCTCATAGAAGCACAAGTGCTCTGTGGTATTTTCTTAATTGGTTACTTTCCATAAATGAAGTACTCTGATTAGAAACACATCTCATAGAAGCATAAGTGCTTTGTGGTGATATCTTGAATGGTTATCACCCATAAATGAAGTACTCTGATTAGAAACGCTTCTCATAGAAGCACAAGTGCTTTGTGGTATTTTCTTAATTGGTTATCACTCATAAATGAAGTACTTTGTTTAGAAACACTTCTCATAGAAACACAAATGCTTTATGGAGTTTTTTTGATTGGTTACCACCCATAAATGAAGTACTCTGATTAGAAAAACTTCTTATAGAAGTTTAAGTGTCGTGTGGTATTTTCTTGAAAGGTTATCACTCATAAATGAAATACTATGATTAGAAAAACTTCTCATAGATGCATAAATGATTTGTGGTGTTTTCTTAATTGGTTACTATCCATAAATGATGTACTCTCATTAGAAACACTTCTCATAGAAGCATAAGTGCTTTGTGGTGATTTCTTGAATGGTTATTTTCCATAAATGAAGTACTTTGATTAGAAACACTTCTCATAAAAGGGTAAATGCTTTGTGGTGTTTTCTCGATTAGTTACCACCCATAAATGAAGTACTTTGATTAGAAACACTTCTCATAGAAACACAAATGCTTTGTGGAGTTTTTTTGATTGGTGAGCACCCACAAATGAAGAACTCTTATTAGAAACACTTCTCATAGAAGTCTAAGTGTTGTGTGGTATTTTCTTAATTGGTTACTATCCATAAATGAAGTATTCTGATTAGAAACACATTTCATAGAAACATAAGTGCTTTGTGGTGATATCTTGAATGGTTATCTCCCAAAAATGAAGTACTTTGATTAGAAACACTTCTCATAGATGCTTAAATGCTTTGTGGTGTTTTCTTAATTGGTTATCACTCATAAATGAAGTACTTTGATTAGAAACACTTCTCATAGAAACACAAATGCTTTGTGGAGTTTTTTTGATTGGTGAGCACCCACAAATGAAGAACTCTTATTAGAAACACTTCTCATAGAAGTCTAAGTGTTGTGTGGTATTTTCTTAATTGGTTACTATCCATAAATGAAGTATTCTGATTAGAAACACATTTCATAGAAACATAAGTGCTTTGTGGTGATATCTTGAATGGTTATCTCCCAAAAATGAAGTACTTTGATTAGAAACACTTCTCATAGATGCTTAAATGCTTTGTGGTGTTTTCTTAATTGGTTACTATCTATAAATGAAGTACTCTGATTAGTAACACTTCTAAAAGAAGCATAATCGCTTTGTGGTGATTTCTTGAATGGTTATTTTCCATAAATGAAGTACTTTGATTAGAAACACTTCTCATAAAAGCGTAAATGCTTTGTGGTGTTTTCTCGATTAGTTACCACCCATAAATGAAGTACTTTGATTAGAAACACTTCTCATAGAAACACAAATGTTTTGTGGAGTTTTTTTGATTGGTGAGCACCCACAAATGAAGAACTCTTATTAGAAACACTTCTCATAGAAGTCTAAGTGTTGTGTGATATTTTCTTAATTGGTTACTATCCATAAATGAAGTATTCTGATTAGAAACACATTTCATAGAAACATAAGTGCTTTGTGGTGATATATTGAATGGTTATCTCCCATAAATGAAGTACTTTGATTAGAAACACTTCTCATAGAAGCGTAAATGTTTTGTGGTGTTGTCTCGATTGTTTACCACCCATAAATGCAGTACTTTGATTATAAATACTTCTCATAGTTGCATAAATGCTTTGTGGTGATTTCTTGATTAGTTACTACCCATAAGTCAAGTACTCTGATTAGAAACACTTCTCATAGAAGCATTAATGATTTGTGGTGTTTTCTTGATTAGTTACCACCCATAAATGAAGTACTCTGATTAGAAACACTTCTCAAAGATGCATAAGTGCTCTGTGGTATTTGAATGGTTATCACCCATAAATGAAGTATTGTGATTAGAAACACTTCTCATAGATGCTTAAATGTTTTGTGGTGTTTTCTTAATTGGTTACTATCTATAAATGAAGTACTCTGATTAGAAACACTTCTAATAGAAGCATAATCATTTTGTGGTGATTTCTTTAATGGTTATTTTCCATAAATGAAGTACTTTGATTAGAAACACTTCTCATATAAGCACTAATGCTTTGTGTTGTTTTCTTGATTGGTTACAACCCGTAAATGAAGTACTCAGATTAGAAACACTTCTCATAGAAGCACAAGTGCTTTGTGGTGTTTTCTTCATTGGTTACTACCCATAAGTGAAGTACTCTGATTAGAAACACTTCTCATAGAAGCACAAGTGATTTGTGGTGTTTTCTTTATTCATTACCACCCATAAATGAAGTACTCTGATTAGAAACACTTCTCATAGAAGCACAAGTGCTGTGTGGTATTTTCTTAATTGGTTACTATCCATAAATGAAGTACTCTGATTAGAAACACATCTCATAGAAGCATAAGTGCTTTGTGGTGATATCTTGAATGGTTATCACCCATAAATGAAGTACTCTGATTAGAAATACTTCTCATAGAAGCACAAGTGCTTTGTGGTATTTTCTTAATTGGTTATCACTCATAAATGAAGTACTTTGTTTAGAAACACTTCTCATAGAAACACAAATGCTTTATGGAGTTTTTTTGATTGGTTACCACCCATAAATGAAGTACTCTGATTAGAAACACTTCTTATAGAAGTTTAAGTGTCGTGTGGTATTTTCTTGTAAGGTTATCACTCATAAATGAAATACTATGATTAGAAAAACTTCTCATAGATGCATAAATGATTTGTGGTGTTTTCTTAATTGGTTACTATCCATAAATGATGTACTCTCATTAGAAACACTTCTCATAGAAGCATAAGTGCTTTGTGGTGATTTCTTGAATGGTTATTTTCCATAAATGAAGTACTTTGATTAGAAACACTTCTCATAGAAACACAAATGCTTTGTGGAGTTTTTTTGATTGGTGAGCACCCACAAATGAAGAACTCTTATTAGAAACACTTCTCATAGATGCTTAAATGATTTGTGGTGTTTTCTTAATTGGTTACTATCCATAAATGATGTACTCTCATTAGAAACACTTCTCATAGAAGCATAAGTGCTTTGTGGTGATTTCTTGAATGGTTATTTTCCATAAATGAAGTACTTTGATTAGAAACACTTCTCATAGAAACACAAATGCTTTGTGGAGTTTTTTTGATTGGTGAGCACCCACAAATGAAGAACTCTTATTAGAAACACTTCTCATAGATGCTTAAATGCTTTGTGGTGTTTTCTTAATTGGTTACTATCTATAAATTAAGTACTCTGATTAGAAACACTTCTAATAGAAGCGTAATCGCTTTGTGGTGATTTCTTTAATGGTTATTTTCCATAAATGAAGTACTTTGATTAGAAACACTTCTCATACAAGCGTAAATGTTTTGTGGTGTTGTCTCGATTGGTTACCACCCATAAATGCAGTACTTTGATTATAAATACTTCTCATAGTTGCATAAATGCTTTGTGGTGATTTCTTGATTGGTTACTACCCATAAGTCAAGTACTCTGATTAGAAACACTTCTCATAGAAGCATTAATGATTTGTGGTGTTTTCTTGATTAGTTACCACCCATAAATGAAGTACTCTGATTAGAAACACTTCTCAAAGATGCATAAGTGCTCTGTGGTATTTGAATGGTTATCACCCATAAATGAAGTACTCTGATTAGAAACACTTCTCATAGATGCTTAAATGCTTTGTGGTGTTTTCTTAATTGGTTACTATCTATAAATGAAGTACTCTGATTAGAAACACTTCTAATAGAAGCATAATCGCTTTGTGGTGATTTCTTTAATGGTTATTTTCCATAAATGAAGTACTTTGATTAGAAACACTTCTCATATAAGCACTAATGCTTTGTGTTGTTTTCTTGATTGGTTACAACCCGTAAATGAAGTACTCAGATTAGAAACACTTCTCATAGAAGCACAAGTGCTTTGTGGTGTTTTCTTCATTGGTTACTACCCATAAGTGAAGTACTCTGATTAGAAACACTTCTCATAGAAGCACAAGTGATTTGTGGTGTTTTCTTTATTCATTACCACCCATAAATGAAGTACTCTGATTAGAAACACTTCTCATAGAAGCACAAGTGCTGTGTGGTATTTTCTTAATTGGTTACTTTCCATAAATGAAGTACTCTGATTAGAAACACATCTCATAGAAGCATAAGTGCTTTGTGGTGATATCTTGAATGGTTATCACCCATAAATGAAGTACTCTGGTTAGAAATACTTCTCATAGAAGCACAAGTGCTTTGTGGTATTTTCTTAATTGGTTATCACTCATAAATGAAGTACTTTGTTTAGAAACACTTCTCATAGAAACACAAATGCTTTATGGAGTTTTTTTGATTGGTTACCACCCATAAATGAAGTACTCTGATTAGAAAAACTTCTTATAGAAGTTTAAGTGTCGTGTGGTATTTTCTTGAAAGGTTATCACTCATAAATGAAATACTATGATTAGAAAAACTTCTCATAGATGCATAAATGATTTGTGGTGTTTTCTTAATTGGTTACTATCCATAAATGATGTACTCTCATTAGAAACACTTCTCATAGAAGCATAAGTGCTTTGTGGTGATTTCTTGAATGGTTATTTTCCATAAATGAAGTACTTTGATTAGAAACACTTCTCATAAAAGCGTAAATGCTTTGTGGTGTTTTCTCGATTAGTTACCACCCATAAATGAAGTACTTTGATTAGAAACACTTCTCATAGAAACACAAATGTTTTGTGGAGTTTTTTTGATTGGTGAGCACCCACAAATGAAGAACTCTTATTAGAAACACTTCTCATAGAAGTCTAAGTGTTGTGTGATATTTTCTTAATTGGTTACTATCCATAAATGAAGTATTCTGATTAGAAACACATTTCATAGAAACATAAGTGCTTTGTGGTGATATCTTGAATGGTTATCTCCCATAAATGAAGTACTTTGATTAGAAACACTTCTCATAGAAGCGTAAATGTTTTGTGGTGTTGTCTCGATTGGTTACCACCCATAAATGCAGCAGTACTTTGATTATAAATACTTCTCATAGTTGCATAAATGCTTTGTGGTGATTTCTTGATTGGTTACTACCCATAAGTCAAGTACTCTGATTAGAAACACTTCTCATAGAAGCATTAATGATTTGTGGTGTTTTCTTGATTAGTTACCACCCATAAATGAAGTACTCTGATTAGAAACACTTCTCAAAGATGCATAAGTGCTCTGTGGTATTTGAATGGTTATCACCCATAAATGAAGTATTGTGATTAGAAACACTTCTCATAGATGCTTAAATGTTTTGTGGTGTTTTCTTAATTGGTTACTATCTATAAATGAAGTACTCTGATTAGAAACACTTCTAATAGAAGCATAATCATTTTGTGGTGATTTCTTTAATGGTTATTTTCCATAAATGAAGTACTTTGATTAGAAACACTTCTCATATAAGCACTAATGCTTTGTGTTGTTTTCTTGATTGGTTACAACCCGTAAATGAAGTACTCAGATTAGAAACACTTCTCATAGAAGCACAAGTGCTTTGTGGTGTTTTCTTCATTGGTTACTACCCATAAGTGAAGTACTCTGATTAGAAACACTTCTCATAGAAGCACAAGTGATTTGTGGTGTTTTCTTTATTCATTACCACCCATAAATGAAGTACTCTGATTAGAAACACTTCTCATAGAAGCACAAGTGCTGTGTGGTATTTTCTTAATTGGTTACTATCCATAAATGAAGTACTCTGATTAGAAACACATCTCATAGAAGCATAAGTGCTTTGTGGTGATATCTTGAATGGTTATCACCCATAAATGAAGTACTCTGATTAGAAATACTTCTCATAGAAGCACAAGTGCTTTGTGGTATTTTTGTTAGGGTTTTGCCATGTGTAAAGATGCGGAATTTTAAAATTTTTTACACAAAACCCATGTTTGCCCAAGGATCAATTGCATAGATCAATTTAAAACACAAGATCATCATAAAAGAACAATAAAGATTCGACCTTTATGATGTGTAGTCGCGATCCTCTTTCTCCAACCGACAGCAAGAGATCGCAAGCTCCCCAAGCGTGAAGCCTCTACAAGGAGCGCACCCCGACAAGACGAAGCACGACTGCTAGATCGTCAATGGAAGGGTTTTCTCTCTCTTTAGGGTTCTCAACACATGAGAGAGAGAGGAGATGAATCTAGGGTTAGGTTTTTGGATGTTAACCAGGGAATAACCGTCTTAGATCTCTGTCTAATCTCTGGAAATCAATCATAAACCTCAACCTGGTCCCTTCTATTTATAGCAGAAGGTCAGAAACCGACTTAACCTGAACCGACTTGCTTCCTGCGGTCCGCAGGGCCCTCCTGCGGTCCGTAGGGACAGCCTGCGTCCAGTTAAACCGACATAATCAAGCACTCTCAGCCCAGCGGCCCGCTGGACCCTCCTGCGCCCCGTTGGTAGTGCCCTGCGGCCAGCAGGACCCTCATGCGGCCCGCAGGCAACCTGCATAAATGCAGATTTTGATTGTTTCTGATCCAAAACCAAACCCTTATTCAAATCCATTTAATTATGTCCCACATAATTAATTTATTCCATGCTTCAGTCCTATCTTAAGGTGTGACCCTGTAGGATCCATGTCTTGATCAGCAGTAAATAAATAAATATTCACAAGTTCATAATTGGCATCTAGCAATGCATTATGAACATCTGATCAAACACAGACATTATGATCCCTTATATCTTTTTATATTAATTCCTTTGTCACATGATAACCAATGTTCAATGTCAAGACTAGGTTTAAGTCATTCTTGACAATTAAATCACTTTCTTGATCTCCAATGCATAATCATCCATTTGTATTATCCCATAATCACAAATGTGCGCATGATAATTACCATTGCATCAAGGGGCCCAGGGATATCATTGCTTTTACAAGAAGTAAAAGGGACAAATGATCATTGTGATAATCTTACAGCTCTTGACATAATCTATGTATATTGACAAACTATCTTTATAACACTCGGTTAAAAGTGCGTTTGATAATTGCACAAATATACACAAATTATTCAAGACTATAAACTATCTCAATGAAAAGAATCAATATTATTTGTGACATGCTAATGACTTACACAAATCCTATAGCAAGTCAACGCGGGTCATGTCCAATATCATGTATCCCATACATATATTCGTGTGATTGATTAGATACCCCGTATCAATGATCTGTGAAACATGATCACATATCAATCCACACACTAGCTTATATATTCAAGCAGTGTTCCTTGCTGATGATTTAGCTAGGGACATATTTAGAGTTATAAAACTTAAAAGAGTTTCACAATTCCAAGTTATCAACACAAATGATCTAGTAATACATTTATAACTCAAGGAACAAGATAAAATATCCAATGCATATGACAAAACAAGAGTACAATAATTGGTCCTCTAGGCCATTATTCCAACAATCTCCCACTTGGACTAGAGCCAATCAGATATCCCATATCCAAACTCTATCCCTTACAGTCATAGAAGCCAATCTCTCATGACCCGTATTCCCATAGCTCGAACATGCCTCTCATGTTTGACTAAGGGAAGTGGTTTTGTTAGTGGATCAGCTGTGTTACTGTCTGTGCCTACTTTACACATTTTTATGTCTCCCTGTTCAACAAGCTCACGAATCAAGTGATACTTGCGCTTGATGTGCATAGTCCTCTTGCTGGACCTATGATCCTTTGCGTTAGCAATTGCTCCCGTGTTATCGCAATAGAGCTCCACCGGCTCTACAATGCTGGGAACCACACCAAGTTCATCAATGAACTCTCTTATCCACACTCCCATTTTGCCTGCCTCGCAAGCAGCCATATACTCAGCCTCAACGGTGGAATCAGCAGTGCTGCTCTGCTTGGAACTCTTCCAACAGATAGCTCCACCATTAAGTGAGTAAATATACCCTGTCTGTGACCTCGAGTCATCACGGTCGGTCTGGAAGCTAGCATCACAGTACCCTGTAACTGCGAGATGCTCCTCACCACCATAGACTAAGATCAGATCCTTAGTTCTTCTCAAGTACTTAAGGATATTCTTAACAGCTGTCCAATGATCCTCCCCGGGATCTTTCTGAAATCTGCTAGTCATGCTCAATGCATACGACACATCTGGGCGAGTACATAACATGGCATACATGATGGATCCTATGGCCGAAGCATACGGAATCCCACTCATTCTATCTCTTTGCTCACGTGTTTTCGGACACTGAGATTCGCTAAGAGATATGCCATGCGACATAGGTAAGAATCCTCTCTTGGAATCTTGCATGTTGAACCTCTCCAACACTTTCCCTATGTATGTACTTTGACTCAAACCTATGAGTCTCTTCGATCTATCTCGATAGATCTGGATACCTAGAATATAGGTAGCCTCACCCAGGTCTTTCATCGAGAACACCCTGCTCAACGATGATTTAACAGACTCAAGCATAGGAACATCATTTCCTATTAGCAGAATGTCATCCACATACAACACCAGAAATACAATAGTGCTCCCACTCAATTTCTTGTAAACACAAGGTTCTTTTGGATTTCTGACGAAGTCCAATTTCTTGATCTCATCATCAAACCTTATGTTCCAACTCCGAGATGCTTGCTTAAGTCCATAAATGGACTTCTTAAGCTTGCACACCTTCTCAGCCTGTCTTGGATCGGCAAAACCGTCGGGCTGTACCATGTACACGTCCTCATCAAGAACCCCGTTCAAGAATGCGGTTTTGACATCCATCTGCCATATCTCATAGTCATGAAATGCAGCAATAGCTAGAAGGATCCGAATTGATTGAAATTTGGCAACAGGTGAGAAAGTCTCATCATAATCGATCCCCTCGATTTGTGTGAAACCTTTCGCTACCAACCGTGCTTTATACACAGTCAAGTTGCCATCCATGTCGGTCTTTCTCTTAAAGACCCATTTGTTCTTGACAGGTTTTACCCCATCAGGCAGATCAACCAGGTCCCACACATGGTTATCTTCCATGGATTGCAATTCGGATTTCATGGCTCCCAGCCATTTATCGGAGTCATCTCTTGACATTGCATCATTGTAGGTCAAGGGTTCGATATCATCAACATGTAATATCTCGTGGAATCCCAAATACCTCTCAGGTAGTCGGACCACTCTCCCCGATCTTCTAACATTTGGTACCTGCTGAACTTGTTCCTCAGCCCCGCTTGGAACGTGTTCAGCTTCAGTTTGACCCGAAGCATCAGGTAGTGGGTCTCGAATTTCTTCGAGTGTTACCTTGCTCCCACTACTTTCTTTGGAAAGGAACTCTTCCTCCAAGAAAGTACCATGTCGTGCAACAAATACTTTGTTGTCCGACTTATGATAGAAGTGATAACCCTTGGTTTCCCTTGGGTAACCTATAAAGAAGCATTTATCAGATTTAGGATCAAGCTTGTCAGATGTTAATCGCTTAACAAAGACCTCGCAACCCCAAATCTTGAGAAACGACAAGTTAGGGACCCTCCCTGTCCACATCTCATATGGAGTCTTGTCTACTGTTTTGGTGGGTACCCTGTTAAGGGTAAAAGCAGCAGTTTCTAGAGCATACCCCCAAAAGGACAAAGGTAGTTCCGCACGACTCATCATGGACCGTACCATGTCTAACAATGTACGGTTCCTCCGCTCGGACACACCATTCCATTGTGGTGTTCCAGGTGGAGTCAACTGTGGAATGATCCCACACTGCTTAAGGTGATCTTTAAACTCATTGCTCAGGTATTCGCCACCACGATCCGATCGTAGTGCTTTAATCTTCTTCTCAAGTTGATTTTCGACTTCACTTTGGAACTCCTTAAATTTCTCCAAGGATTCCGACTTATGTCTCATCAGAAAGACATAGCCATATCTACTGTAATCATCAGTAAATGTAATGAAGTACGAATACCCGCCTCTTGCACTAGTCCCAAAAGGACCACATACATCAGTATGAACAAGTGCTAAGAGTTCAGTGGCCCTTTCATTGTACTTATTGAAAGGTGCTTTGGTCATCTTCCCAAGTAAACATGACTCGCATCGGTCCATTGACTCCCAGTCAAATTGACCTAGAAGTCCATCATCTTGGAGCTTCTTGATGCGTTTCTCGTTTATATGACCCAAGCGACAATGCCACAAAAAAACATGAGTTATTATCACTTATTTTGAGTCGTTTAGTATTTATGTTGTTGATGGGCGTTCCTTGGTCTATCACATACAAACCATTCACAAAGGAAGCGCTAGCATAATATAAACCATTACTACTAATGGTGCAACATCTGTTCTTAAAAGCAAACTCAAAACCATGAGAATCTAAACAAGACACAGATATAATGTTTTTGCTAGCACAAGGAACATAATAAACACTAAAAAGTTCTATTATTAGCCCAGATGGTAAAATCAACTCCAAGTCTCCTACAGCTACAGCCGCAACAAGCGCGCCATTGCCAAACTTGAGTTGCATTTCACCCTTTGCAAGTCTCCTAATTCTTTTGAGCACCTGCATATTTGAACAAATATGAGCGCCTGCTCCTGAATCCACGATCCAGGAACTAGAAGAGGAAATAGCAAAGTTTATTTCAACAACATTAATACCTGAAGATGCCACCCTGGCAGTCTTCTGTTCCTCAAGGAACTTCGGACACTCCCGCTTGAAATGACCCTTGCCATTACAGTGGAAGCAAACCGTGTCCGCGGTAGGTGTGGAAAGCTTCACTGGCTTAGGTGTGCTCTTGCTCCCAGCTTGAGCGCTCCCTTTGCCTCCGGTCTTAGCCTTCTTTTTCTTCTTGCCCTTCTTACCAACCTTCTTGCCAGCTTTGTTCACCGCCATGACCTCAGGAGCCTTCCTGATGGACGACTCAGCCGTGGAGAGCATGGAGTGCAACTCATTCAACGGCTTTAGTTCTCCCGCCATGTTGTAGTTCATCTTGAACATACTATAGCTGGGAGGCAGAGAATGAAGGATCATGTCTGTGGCCATCTCTAGGTCTATCTTGTAGTTCAGCTTCCCAAGCTGCTCTACCAGACTGATCATCTTTTGGACATGTGGACGAACTGAGGCCCCCTCAGCCATCCTGCACTCAAAGAGCTCCATTGCCACACGATGTTTCTCAACACGGGCTGGCTCTTGATACATGCCCTTGAGCTCTTGTATCATCTCATAAGCTGTCCAATCTTCCAACCGACGCTGCAGGTCGGGTGTCATGGACACGAGCATGAGACAGCTCACTTCATTCGAGTCATCTCTAAGTTGATCATATTCATTCTTTTCAGCGCGTGAAGCGTTAGCAGCAGGTGGGTCAGGTAAAGGAGCATACAGAACATGCTCTTTCTTTTGGTGTTTTAGGACAATTTTCTTAATTGGTTATCACTCATAAATGAAGTACTTTGTTTAGAAACACTTCTCATAGAAACACAAATGCTTTATGGAGTTTTTTTGATTGGTTACCACCCATAAATGAAGTACTCTGATTAGAAACACTTCTTATAGAAGTTTAAGTGTCGTGTGGTATTTTCTTGTAAGGTTATCACTCATAAATGAAATACTATGATTAGAAAAACTTCTCATAGATGCATAAATGATTTGTGGTGTTTTCTTAATTGGTTACTATCCATAAATGATGTACTCTCATTAGAAACACTTCTCATAGAAGCATAAGTGCTTTGTGGTGATTTCTTGAATGGTTATTTTCCATAAATGAAGTACTTTGATTAGAAACACTTCTCATAGAAACACAAATGCTTTGTGGAGTTTTTTTGATTGGTGAGCACCCACAAATGAAGAACTCTTATTAGAAACACTTCTCATAGATGCTTAAATGCTTTGTGGTGTTTTCTTAATTGGTTACTATCTATAAATTAAGTACTCTGATTAGAAACACTTCTAATAGAAGCATAATCGCTTTGTGGTGATTTCTTTAATGGTTATTTTCCATAAATGAAGTACTTTGATTAGAAACACTTCTCATACAAGCGTAAATGTTTTGTGGTGTTGTCTCGATTGGTTACCACCCATAAATGCAGTACTTTGATTATAAATACTTCTCATAGTTGCATAAATGCTTTGTGGTGATTTCTTGATTGGTTACTACCCATAAGTCAAGTACTCTGATTAGAAACACTTCTCATAGAAGCATTAATGATTTGTGGTGTTTTCTTGATTAGTTACCACCCATAAATGAAGTACTCTGATTAGAAACACTTCTCAAAGATGCATAAGTGCTCTGTGGTATTTGAATGGTTATCACCCATAAATGAAGTACTCTGATTAGAAACACTTCTCATAGATGCTTAAATGCTTTGTGGTGTTTTCTTAATTGGTTACTATCTATAAATGAAGTACTCTGATTAGAAACACTTCTAATAGAAGCATAATCGCTTTATGGTGATTTCTTTAATGGTTATTTTCCATAAATGAAGTACTTTGATTAGAAACACTTCTCATAGAAGCACTAATGCTTTGTGTTGTTTTCTTGATTGGTTACAACCCATAAGTGAAGTACTCAGATTAGAAACACTTCTCATAGAAGCACAAGTGCTGTGTGGTATTTTCTTAATTGGTTACTATCCATAAATGAAGTACTCTGATTAGAAACACATCTCATAGAAGCATAAGTGCTTTGTGGTGATATCTTGAATGGTTATCACCCATAAATGAAGTACTCTGGTTAGAAACACTTCTCATAGAAGCACAAGTGCTTTGTGGTATTTTCTTAATTGGTTATCACTCATAAATGAAGTACTTTGTTTAGAAACACTTCTCATAGAAACACAAATGCTTTATGGAGTTTTTTTGATTGGTTACCACCCATAAATGGAGTACTCTGATTAGAAACACTTCTTATAGACGTTTAAGTGTCGTGTGGTATTTTCTTGAAAGGTTATCACTCATAAATGAAATACTATGATTAGAAAAACTTCTCATAGATGCATAAATGATTTGTGGTGTTTTCTTAATTGGTTACTATCCATAAATGATGTACTCTGATTAGAAACACTTCTCATAGAAGCATAAGTGCTTTGTGGTGATTTCTTGAATGGTTATTTTCCATAAATGAAGTACTTTGATTAGAAACACTTCTCATAAAAGCGTAAATGCTTTGTGGTGTTTTCTCGATTAGTTACCACCCATAAATGAAGTACTTTGATTAGAAACACTTCTCATAGAAACACAAATGTTTTGTGTTGTTTTCTTGATTGGTTACAACCCATAAGTGAAGTACTCAGATTAGAAACACTTCTCATAGAAGCACAAGTGCTGTGTGGTATTTTCTTAATTGGTTACTATCCATAAATGAAGTACTCTGATTAGAAACACATCTCATAGAAGCATAAGTGCTTTGTGGTGATATCTTGAATGGTTATCACCCATAAATGAAGTACTCTGGTTAGAAACACTTCTCATAGAAGCACAAGTGCTTTGTGGTATTTTCTTAATTGGTTAATACTCATAAATAAAGTACTTTGTTTAGAAACACTTCTCATAGAAACACAAATGCTTTATGGAGTTTTTTTGATTGGTTACCACCCATAAATGGAGTACTCTGATTAGAAACACTTCTTATAGAAGTTTGAGTGTCGTGTGGTATTTTCTTGAAAGGTTATCACTCATAAATGAAATACTATGATTAGAAAAACTTCTCATAGATGCATAAATGATTTGTGGTGTTTTCTTAATTGGTTACTATCCATAAATGATGTACTCTGATTAGAAACACTTCTCATAGAAGCATAAGTGCTTTGTGGTGATTTCTTGAATGGTTATTTTCCATAAATGAAGTACTTTGATTAGAAACACTTCTCATAAAAGCGTAAATGCTTTGTGGTGTTTTCTCGATTAGTTACCACCCATAAATGAATTACTTTGATTAGAAACACTTCTCATAGAAACACAAATGTTTTGTGGAGTTTTTTTGATTGGTGAGCACCCACAAATGAAGAACTCTTATTAGAAACACTTCTCATAGAAGTCTAAGTGTTGTGTGATATTTTCTTAATTGGTTACTATCCATAAATGAAGTATTCTGATTAGAAACACATTTCATAGAAACATAAGTGCTTTGTGGTGATATCTTGAATGGTTATCTCCCATAAATGAAGTACTTTGATTAGAAACACTTCTCATAGAAGCGTAAATGTTTTGTGGTGTTGTCTCGATTGGTTACCACCCATAAATGCAGTACTTTGATTATAAATACTTCTCATAGTTGCATAAATGCTTTGTGGTGATTTCTTGATTGGTTACTACCCATAAGTCAAGTACTCTGATTAGAAACACTTCTCGTAGAAGCATTAATGATTTGTGGTGTTTTCTTGATTAGTTACCACCCATAAATGAAGTACTCTGATTAGAAACACTTCTCAAAGATGCATAAGTGCTCTGTGGTATTTGAATGGTTATCACCCATAAATGAAGTACTCTGATTAGAAACACTTCTCATAGATGCTTAAATGCTTTGTGGTGTTTTCTTAATTGGTTACTATCTATAAATGAAGTACTATGATTAGAAACACTTCTAATAGAAGCATAATCGCTTTGTGGTGATTTCTTTAATGGTTATTTTCCATAAATGAAGTACTTTGATTAGAAACACTTCTCATAGAAGCACTAATGCTTTGTGTTGTTTTCTTGATTGGTTACAACCCATAAGTGAAGTACTCAGATTAGAAACACTTCTCATAGAAGCACAAGTGCTGTGTGGTATTTTCTTAATTGGTTACTATCCATAAATGAAGTACTCTGATTAGAAACACATCTCATAGAAGCATAAGTGCTTTGTGGTGATATCTTGAATGGTTATCACCCATAAATGAAGTACTCTGGTTAGAAACACTTCTCATAGAAGCACAAGTGCTTTGTGGTATTTTCTTAATTGGTTATCACTCATAAATGAAGTACTTTGTTTAGAAACACTTCTCATAGAAACACAAATGCTTTATGGAGTTTTTTTGATTGGTTACCACCAATAAATGGAGTACTCTGATTAGAAACACTTCCTATAGAAGTTTAAGTGTCGTGTGGTATTTTCTTGAAAGGTTATCACTCATAAATGAAATACTATGATTAGAAAAACTTCTCATAGATGCATAAATGATTTGTGGTGTTTTCTTAATTGGTTACTATCCATAAATGATGTACTCTGATTAGAAACACTTCTCATAGAAGCATAAGTGCTTTGTGGTGATTTCTTGAATGGTTATTTTCCATAAATGAAGTACTTTGATTAGAAACACTTCTCATAAAAGCGTAAATGCTTTGTGGTGTTTTCTCGATTAGTTACCACCCATAAATGAAGTACTTTGATTAGAAACACTACTCAAAGAAACACAAATGTTTTGTGGAGTTTTTTTGATTGGTGAGCACCCACAAATGAAGAACTCTTATTAGAAACACTTCTCATAGAAGTCTAAGTGTTGTGTGATATTTTCTTAATTGGTTACTATCCATAAATGAAGTATTCTGATTAGAAACACATTTCATAGAAACATAAGTGCTTTGTGGTGATATCTTGAATGGTTATCTCCCATAAATGAAGTACTCTGGTTAGAAACACTTCTCATAGAAGCGTAAATGTTTTGTGGTGTTGTCTCGATTGGTTACCACCCATAAATGCAGTACTTTGATTATAAATACTTCTCATAGTTGCATAAATGCTTTGTGGTGATTTCTTGATTGGTTACTACCCATAAGTCAAGTACTCTGATTAGAAACACTTCTCATAGAAGCATTAATGATTTGTGGTGTTTTCTTGATTAGTTACCACCCATAAATGAAGTACTCTGATTAGAAACACTTCTCAAAGATGCATAAGTGCTCTGTGGTATTTGAATGGTTATCACCCATAAATGAAGTATTGTGATTAGAAACACTTCTCATAGATGCTTAAATGTTTTGTGGTGTTTTCTTAATTGGTTACTATCTATAAATGAAGTACTCTGATTAGAAACACTTCTAATAGAAGCATAATCATTTTGTGGTGATTTCTTTAATGGTTATTTTCCATAAATGAAGTACTTTGATTAGAAACACTTCTCATATAAGCACTAATGCTTTGTGTTGTTTTCTTGATTGGTTACAACCCGTAAATGAAGTACTCAGATTAGAAACACTTCTCATAGAAGCACAAGTGCTTTGTGGTGTTTTCTTCATTGGTTACTACCCATAAGTGAAGTACTCTGATTAGAAACACTTCGCATAGAAGCACAAGTGATTTGTGGTGTTTTCTTTATTCATTACCACCCATAAATGAAGTACTCTGATTAGAAACACTTCTCATAGAAGAACAAGTGCTGTGTGATATTTTCTTAATTGGTTACTATCCATAAATGAAGTATTCTGATTAGAAACACATTTCATAGAAACATAAGTGCTTTGTGGTGATATCTTGAATGGTTATCTCCCATAAATGAAGTACTCTGGTTAGAAACACTTCTCATAGAAGCACAAGTGCTTTGTGGTATTTTCTTAATTGGTTATCACTCATAAATGAAGTACTTTGTTTAGAAACACTTCTCATAGAAACACAAATGCTTTATGGAGTTTTTTTGATTGGTTACCACCCATAAATGAAGTACTCTGATTAGAAACACTTCTTATAGAAGTTTAAGTGTCGTGTGGTATTTTCTTGAAAGGTTATCACTCATAAATGAAATACTATGATTAGAAAAACTTCTCATAGATGCATAAATGATTTGTGGTGTTTTCTTAATTGGTTACTATCCATAAATGATGTACTCTGATTAGAAACACTTCTCATAGAAGCATAAGTGCTTTGTGGTGATTTCTTGAATGGTTATTTTCCATAAATGAAGTACTTTGATTAGAAACACTTCTCATAAAAGCGTAAATGCTTTGTGGTGTTTTCTCGATTAGTTACCACCCATAAATGAAGTACTTTGATTAGAAACACTTCTCATAGAAACACAAATGTTTTGTGGAGTTTTTTTGATTGGTGAGCACCCACAAATGAAGAACTCTTATTAGAAACACTTCTCATAGAAGTCTAAGTGTTGTGTGATATTTTCTTAATTGGTTACTATCCATAAATGAAGTATTCTGATTAGAAACACATTTCATAGAAACATAAGTGCTTTGTGGTGATATCTTGAATGGTTATCTCCCATAAATGAAGTACTTTGATTAGAAACACTTCTCATAGAAGCGTAAATGTTTTGTGGTGTTGTCTCGATTGGTTACCACCCATAAATGCAGTACTTTGATTATAAATACTTCTCATAGTTGCATAAATGCTTTGTGGTGATTTCTTGATTGGTTACTACCCATAAGTCAAGTACTCTGATTAGAAACACTTCTCATAGAAGCATTAATGATTTGTGGTGTTTTCTTGATTAGTTACCACCCATAAATGAAGTACTCTGATTAGAAACACTTCTCAAAGATGCATAAGTGCTCTGTGGTATTTGAATGGTTATCACCCATAAATGAAGTACTCTGATTAGAAACACTTCTCATAGATGCTTAAATGCTTTGTGGTGTTTTCTTAATTGGTTACTATCTATAAATGAAGTACTCCGATTAGAAACACTTCTAATAGAAGCATAATCGCTTTGTGGTGATTTCTTTAATGGTTATTTTCCATAAATGAAGTACTTTGATTAGAAACACTTCTCATAGAAGCACTAATGCTTTGTGTTGTTTTCTTGATTGGTTACAACCCCTAAGTGAAGTACTCAGATTAGAAACACTTCTCATAGAAGCACAAGTGCTGTGTGGTATTTTCTTAATTGGTTACTATCCATAAATGAAGTACTCTGATTAGAAACACATCTCATAGAAGCATAAGTGCTTTGTGGTGATATCTTGAATGGTTATCACCCATAAATGAAGTACTCTGGTTAGAAACACTTCTCATAGAAGCACAAGTGCTTTGTGGTATTTTCTTAATTGGTTATCACTCATAAATGATGTACTTTGTTTAGAAACACTTCTCATAGAAACACAAATGCTTTATGGAGTTTTTTTGATTGGTTACCACCCATAAATGGAGTACTCTGATTAGAAACACTTCTTATAGAAGTTTGAGTGTCGTGTGGTATTTTCTTGAAAGGTTATCACTCATAAATGAAATACTATGATTAGAAAAACTTCTCATAGATGCATAAATGATTTGTGGTGTTTTCTTAATTGGTTACTATCCATAAATGATGTACTCTGATTAGAAACACTTCTCATAGAAGCATAAGTGCTTTGTGGTGATTTCTTGAATGGTTATTTTCCATAAATGAAGTACTTTGATTAGAAACACTTCTCATAAAAGCGTAAATGCTTTGTGGTGTTTTCTCGATTAGTTACCACCCATAAATGAAGT
Organism: Eleocharis quinqueflora; assembly: GCA_964058865.1. NCBI lineage: Eukaryota > Viridiplantae > Streptophyta > Magnoliopsida > Poales > Cyperaceae > Eleocharis > Eleocharis quinqueflora. The sequence goes on from CAXKVX010002489.1 coordinate 18,861, forward strand.
ACTTTGATTAGAAACACTACTCATAGAAACACAAATGTTTTGTGGAGTTTTTTTGATTGGTGAGCACCCACAAATGAAGAACTCTTATTAGAAACACTTCTCATAGAAGTCTAAGTGTTGTGTGATATTTTCTTAATTGGTTACTATCCATAAATGAAGTATTCTGATTAGAAACACATTTCATAGAAACATAAGTGCTTTGTGGTGATATCTTGAATGGTTATCTCCCATAAATGAAGTACTTTGATTAGAAACACTTCTCATAGAAGCGTAAATGTTTTGTGGTGTTGTCTCGATTGGTTACCACCCATAAATGCAGTACTTTGATTATAAATACTTCTCATAGTTGCATAAATGCTTTGTGGTGATTTCTTGATTGGTTACTACCCATAAGTCAAGTACTCTGATTAGAAACACTTCTCATAGAAGCATTAATGATTTGTGGTGTTTTCTTGATTAGTTACCACCCATAAATGAAGTACTCTGATTAGAAACACTTCTCAAAGATGCATAAGTGCTCTGTGGTATTTGAATGGTTATCACCCATAAATGAAGTATTGTGATTAGAAACACTTCTCATAGATGCTTAAATGTTTTGTGGTGTTTTCTTAATTGGTTACTATCTATAAATGAAGTACTCTGATTAGAAACACTTCTAATAGAAGCATAATCATTTTGTGGTGATTTCTTTAATGGTTATTTTCCATAAATGAAGTACTTTGATTAGAAACACTTCTCATATAAGCACTAATGCTTTGTGTTGTTTTCTTGATTGGTTACAACCCGTAAATGAAGTACTCAGATTAGAAACACTTCTCATAGAAGCACAAGTGCTTTGTGGTGTTTTCTTCATTGGTTACTACCCATAAGTGAAGTACTCTGATTAGAAACACTTCTCATAGAAGCACAAGTGATTTGTGGTGTTTTCTTTATTCATTACCACCCATAAATGAAGTACTCTGATTAGAAACACTTCTCATAGAAGCACAAGTGCTGTGTGATATTTTCTTAATTGGTTACTATCCATAAATGAAGTATTCTGATTAGAAACACATTTCATAGAAACATAAGTGCTTTGTGGTGATATCTTGAATGGTTATCTCCCATAAATGAAGTACTCTGGTTAGAAACACTTCTCATAGAAGCACAAGTGCTTTGTGGTATTTTCTTAATTGGTTATCACTCATAAATGAAGTACTTTGTTTAGAAACACTTCTCATAGAAACACAAATGCTTTATGGAGTTTTTTTGATTGGTTACCACCCATAAATGAAGTACTCTGATTAGAAACACTTCTTATAGAAGTTTAAGTGTCGTGTGGTATTTTCTTGAAAGGTTATCACTCATAAATGAAATACTATGATTAGAAAAACTTCTCATAGATGCATAAATGATTTGTGGTGTTTTCTTAATTGGTTACTATCCATAAATGATGTACTCTGATTAGAAACACTTCTCATAGAAGCATAAGTGCTTTGTGGTGATTTCTTGAATGGTTATTTTCCATAAATGAAGTACTTTGATTAGAAACACTTCTCATAAAAGCGTAAATGCTTTGTGGTGTTTTCTCGATTAGTTACCACCCATAAATGAAGTACTTTGATTAGAAACACTTCTCATAGAAACACAAATGTTTTGTGGAGTTTTTTTGATTGGTGAGCACCCACAAATGAAGAACTCTTATTAGAAACACTTCTCATAGAAGTCTAAGTGTTGTGTGATATTTTCTTAATTGGTTACTATCCATAAATGAAGTATTCTGATTAGAAACACATTTCATAGAAACATAAGTGCTTTGTGGTGATATCTTGAATGGTTATCTCCCATAAATGAAGTACTTTGATTAGAAACACTTCTCATAGAAGCGTAAATGTTTTGTGGTGTTGTCTCGATTGGTTACCACCCATAAATGCAGTACTTTGATTATAAATACTTCTCATAGTTGCATAAATGCTTTGTGGTGATTTCTTGATTGGTTACTACCCATAAGTCAAGTACTCTGATTAGAAACACTTCTCATAGAAGCATTAATGATTTGTGGTGTTTTCTTGATTAGTTACCACCCATAAATGAAGTACTCTGATTAGAAACACTTCTCAAAGATGCATAAGTGCTCTGTGGTATTTGAATGGTTATCACCCATAAATGAAGTACTCTGATTAGAAACACTTCTCATAGATGCTTAAATGCTTTGTGGTGTTTTCTTAATTGGTTACTATCTATAAATGAAGTACTCCGATTAGAAACACTTCTAATAGAAGCATAATCGCTTTGTGGTGATTTCTTTAATGGTTATTTTCCATAAATGAAGTACTTTGATTAGAAACACTTCTCATAGAAGCACTAATGCTTTGTGTTGTTTTCTTGATTGGTTACAACCCCTAAGTGAAGTACTCAGATTAGAAACACTTCTCATAGAAGCACAAGTGCTGTGTGGTATTTTCTTAATTGGTTACTATCCATAAATGAAGTACTCTGATTAGAAACACATCTCATAGAAGCATAAGTGCTTTGTGGTGATATCTTGAATGGTTATCACCCATAAATGAAGTACTCTGGTTAGAAACACTTCTCATAGAAGCACAAGTGCTTTGTGGTATTTTCTTAATTGGTTATCACTCATAAATGATGTACTTTGTTTAGAAACACTTCTCATAGAAACACAAATGCTTTATGGAGTTTTTTTGATTGGTTACCACCCATAAATGGAGTACTCTGATTAGAAACACTTCTTATAGAAGTTTGAGTGTCGTGTGGTATTTTCTTGAAAGGTTATCACTCATAAATGAAATACTATGATTAGAAAAACTTCTCATAGATGCATAAATGATTTGTGGTGTTTTCTTAATTGGTTACTATCCATAAATGATGTACTCTGATTAGAAACACTTCTCATAGAAGCATAAGTGCTTTGTGGTGATTTCTTGAATGGTTATTTTCCATAAATGAAGTACTTTGATTAGAAACACTTCTCATAAAAGCGTAAATGCTTTGTGGTGTTTTCTCGATTAGTTACCACCCATAAATGAAGTACTTTGATTAGAAACACTACTCATAGAAACACAAATGTTTTGTGGAGTTTTTTTGATTGGTGAGCACCCACAAATGAAGAACTCTTATTAGAAACACTTATCATAGAAGTCTAAGTGTTGTGTGATATTTTCTTAATTGGTTACTATCCATAAATGAAGTATTCTGATTAGAAACACATTTCATAGAAACATAAGTGCTTTGTGGTGATATCTTGAATGGTTATCTCCCATAAATGAAGTACTTTGATTAGAAACACTTCTCATAGAAGCGTAAATGTTTTGTGGTGTTGTCTCGATTGGTTACCACCCATAAATGCAGTACTTTGATTATAAATACTTCTCATAGTTGCATAAATGCTTTGTGGTGATTTCTTGATTGGTTACTACCCATAAGTCAAGTACTCTGATTAGAAACACTTCTCATAGAAGCATTAATGATTTGTGGTGTTTTCTTGATTAGTTACCACCCATAAATGAAGTACTCTGATTAGAAACACTTCTCAAAGATGCATAAGTGCTCTGTGGTATTTGAATGGTTATCACCCATAAATGAAGTATTGTGATTAGAAACACTTCTCATAGATGCTTAAATGTTTTGTGGTGTTTTCTTAATTGGTTACTATCTATAAATGAAGTACTCTGATTAGAAACACTTCTAATAGAAGCATAATCATTTTGTGGTGATTTCTTTAATGGTTATTTTCCATAAATGAAGTACTTTGATTAGAAACACTTCTCATATAAGCACTAATGCTTTGTGTTGTTTTCTTGATTGGTTACAACCCGTAAATGAAGTACTCAGATTAGAAACACTTCTCATAGAAGCACAAGTGCTTTGTGGTGTTTTCTTCATTGGTTACTACCCATAAGTGAAGTACTCTGATTAGAAACACTTCTCATAGAAGCACAAGTGATTTGTGGTGTTTTCTTTATTCATTACCACCCATAAATGAAGTACTCTGATTAGAAACACTTCTCATAGAAGCACAAGTGCTGTGTGATATTTTCTTAATTGGTTACTATCCATAAATGAAGTATTCTGATTAGAAACACATTTCATAGAAACATAAGTGCTTTGTGGTGATATCTTGAATGGTTATCTCCCATAAATGAAGTACTCTGGTTAGAAACACTTCTCATAGAAGCACAAGTGCTTTGTGGTATTTTCTTAATTGGTTTTCACTCATAAATGAAGTACTTTGTTTAGAAACACTTCTCATAGAAACACAAATGCTTTATGGAGTTTTTTTGATTGGTTACCACCCATAAATGAAGTACTCTGATTAGAAACACTTCTTGTAGAAGTTTAAGTGTCGTGTGGTATTTTCTTGAAAGGTTATCACTCATAAATGAAATACTATGATTAGAAAAACTTCTCATAGATGCATAAATGATTTGTGGTGTTTTCTTAATTGGTTACTATCCATAAATGATGTACTCTGATTAGAAACACTTCTCATAGAAGCATAAGTGCTTTGTGGTGATTTCTTGAATGGTTATTTTTCCATAAATGAAGTACTTTGATTAGAAACACTTCTCATAAAAGCGTAAATGCTTTGTGGTGTTTTCTCGATTAGTTACCACCCATAAATGAAGTACTTTGATTAGAAACACTTCTCATAGAAACACAAATGTTTTGTGGAGTTTTTTTGATTGGTGAGCACCCACAAATGAAGAACTCTTATTAGAAACACTTCTCATAGAAGTCTAAGTGTTGTGTGATATTTTCTTAATTGGTTACTATCCATAAATGAAGTATTCTGATTAGAAACACATTTCATAGAAACATAAGTGCTTTGTGGTGATATCTTGAATGGTTATCTCCCATAAATGAAGTACTTTGATTAGAAACACTTCTCATAGAAGCGTAAATGTTTTGTGGTGTTGTCTCGATTGGTTACCACCCATAAATGCAGTACTTTGATTATAAATACTTCTCATAGTTGCATAAATGCTTTGTGGTGATTTCTTGATTGGTTACTACCCATAAGTCAAGTACTCTGATTAGAAACACTTCTCATAGAAGCATTAATGATTTGTGGTGTTTTCTTGATTAGTTACCACCCATAAATGAAGTACTCTGATTAGAAACACTTCTCAAAGAAGCACAAGTGCTTTGTGGTGTTTTCTTCATTGGTTACTACCCATAAGTGAAGTACTCTGATTAGAAACACTTCTCATAGAAGCACAAGTGATTTGTGGTGTTTTCTTTATTCATTACCACCCATAAATGAAGTACTCTGATTAGAAACACTTCTGATAGAAGCACAAGTGCTGTGTGGTATTTTCTTAATTGGTTACTATCCATAAATGAAGTACTCTGATTAGAAACACATCTCATAGAAGCATAAGTGCTTTGTGGTGATATCTTGAATGGTTATCACCCATAAATGAAGTACTCTGATTAGAAACACTTCTCATAGAAGCACAAGTGCTTTGTGGTATTTTCTAAATTGGTTATCACTCATAAATGAAGTACTTTGTTTAGAAACACTTCTCATAGAAACACAAATGCTTTATGGAGTTTTTTTGATTGGTTACCACCTATAAATGAAGTACTCTGATTAGAAACACTTCTTATAGAAGTTTAAGTGTCGTGTGGTATTTTCTTGAAAGGTTATCACTCATAAATGAAATACTATGATTAGAAAAACTTCTCATAGATGCATAAATGATTTGTGGTGTTTTCTTAATTGGTTACTATCCATAAATGATGTACTCTCATTAGAAACACTTCTCATAGAAGCATAAGTGCTTTGTGGTGATTTCTTGAATGGTTATTTTCCATAAATGAAGTACTTTGATTAGAAACACTTCTCATAAAAGTGTAAATGCTTTGTGGTGTTTTCTCGTTTTGTTACCACCCATAAATGAAGTACTTTGATTAGAAACACTTCTCATAGAAACACAAATGCTTTGTGGAGTTTTTTTGATTGGTGAGCACCCACAAATGAAGAACTCTTATTAGAAACACTTCTCATAGAAGTCTAAGTGTTGTGTGGTATTTTCTTAATTGGTTACTATCCATAAATGAAGTATTCTGATTAGAAACACATTTCATAGAAACATAAGTGCTTTGTGGTGATATCTTGAATGGTTATCTCCCATAAATGAAGTACTTTGATTAGAAACACTTCTCATAGATGCTTAAATGCTTTGTGGTGTTTTCTTAATTGGTTACTATCTATAAATGAAGTACTCTGATTAGTAACACTTCTAAAAGAAGCATAATCGCTTTGTGGTGATTTCTTGAATGGTTATTTTCCATAAATGAAGTACTTTGATTAGAAACACTTCTCATAAAAGCGTAAATGCTTTGTGGTGTTTTCTCGATTAGTTACCACCCATAAATGAAGTACTTTGATTAGAAACACTTCTCATAGAAACACAAATGTTTTGTGGAGTTTTTTTGATTGGTGAGCACCCACAAATGAAGAACTCTTATTAGAAACACTTCTCATTGAAGTCTAAGTGTTGTGTGATATTTTCTTAATTGGTTACTATCCATAAATGAAGTATTCTGATTAGAAACACATTTCATAGAAACATAAGTGCTTTGTGGTGATATCTTGAATGGTTATCTCCCATAAATGAAGTACTTTGATTAGAAACACTTCTCATAGAAGCGTAAATGTTTTGTGGTGTTGTCTCGATTGGTTACCACCCATAAATGCAGTACTTTGATTATAAATACTTCTCATAGTTGCATAAATGCTTTGTGGTGATTTCTTGATTGGTTACTACCCATAAGTCAAGTACTCTGATTAGAAACACTTCTCATAGAAGCATTAATGATTTGTGGTGTTTTCTTGATTAGTTACCACCCATAAATGAAGTACTCTGATTAGAAACACTTCTCAAAGATGCATAAGTGCTCTGTGGTATTTGAATGGTTATCACCCATAAATGAAGTACTCTGATTAGAAACACTTCTCATAGATGCTTAAATGCTTTGTGGTGTTTTCTTAATTGGTTACTATCTATAAATGAAGTACTCTGATTAGAAACACTTCTAATAGAAGCATAATCGCTTTGTGGTGATTTCTTTAATGGTTATTTTCCATAAATGAAGTACTTTGATTAGAAACACTTCTCATAGAAGCACTAATGCTTTGTGTTGTTTTCTTGATTGGTTACAACCCATAAATGAAGTACTCAGATTAGAAACACTTCTCATAGAAGCACAAGTGCTGTGTGGTATTTTCTTAATTGGTTACTATCCATAAATGAAGTACTCTGATTAGAAACACATCTCATAGAAGCATAAGTGCTTTGTGGTGATATCTTGAATGGTTATCACCCATAAATGAAGTACTCTAGTTAGAAACACTTCTCATAGAAGCACAAGTGCTTTGTGGTATTTTCTTAATTGGTTATCACTCATAAATGAAGTACTTTGTTTAGAAACACTTCTCATAGAAACACAAATGCTTTATGGAGTTTTTTTGATTGGTTACCACCCATAAATGGAGTACTCTGATTAGAAACACTTCTTATAGAAGTTTAAGTGTCGTGTGGTATTTTCTTGAAAGGTTATCACTCATAAATGAAATACTACGATTAGAAAAACTTCTCATAGATGCATAAATGATATGTGGTGTTTTCTTAATTGGTTACTATCCATAAATGATGTACTCTGATTAGAAACACTTCTCATAGAAGCATAAGTGCTTTGTGGTGATTTCTTGAATGGTTATTTTCCATAAATGAAGTACTTTGATTAGAAACACTTCTCATAGAAACACAAATGTTTTGTGGAGTTTTTATGATTGGTGAGCACCCACAAATGAAGAACTCTTATTAGAAACACTTCTCATAGAAGTCTAAGTGTTGTGTGATATTTTCTTAATTGGTTACTATCCATAAATGAAGTATTCTGATTAGAAACACATTTCATAGAAACATAAGTGCTTTGTGGTGATATCTTGAATGGTTATCTCCCATAAATGAAGTACTTTGATCAGAAACATTTCTCATAGAAGCACTAATGCTTTGTGTTGTTTTCTTGATTGGTTACAACCCATAAGTGAAGTACTCAGATTAGAAACACTTCTCATAGAAGCACAAGTGCTGTGTGGTATTTTCTTAATTGGTTACTATCCATAAATGAAGTACTCTGATTAGAAACACATTTCATAGAAACATAAGTGATTTGTGGTGATATCTTGAATGGTTATCACCCATAAATGAAGTACTTTGATTAGAAACACTTCTCATAGAAGCGTAAATGCTTTGTGGTGTTTTCTCGATTGGTTACCACCCATAAATGGAGTACTTTGATTATAAACACTTCTCATAGTTGCATAAATGCTTTGTGGTGATTTCTTGATTGGTTACTACCCATAAGTGAAGTACTCTTATTAGAAACACTTCTCATAGAAGCACTAATGATTTGTGGTGTTTTCTTGATTAGTTACCACCCATAAATGAAGTACTCTGATTAGAAACACTTCTCATAGATGCATAAGTGCTCTGTGGTATTTGAATGGTTATCACCCATAAATGAAGTACTGTGATTAGAAACACTTCTCATAGATGCTTAAATGCTTTGTGGTGTTTTCTTAAATGGTTACTATCTATAAATGAAGTACTCTGATTAGAAACACTTCTAATAGAAGCATAATCGCTTTGTGGTGATTTCTTGAATGGTTATTTTCCATAAATGAAGTACTTTGATTAGAAACACTTCTCATAGAAGCACTAATGCTTTGTGTTGTTTTCTTGATTGGTTACAACCCATAAGTGAAGTACACAGATTAGAAACACTTCTCATAGAAGCACAAGTGCTTTGTGGTGTTTTCTTTATTCGTTACCACCCATAAATGAAGTACTTTGTTTAGAAACACTTCTCATAAATGCATAAATGCTTTGTGCTATTTTCTTGATTGGTTACTACCCATAAGTGAAGTACTCAGATTAGAAACACTTCTCATAGAAGCACAAGTACTGTGTGGTATTTTCTTAATTGGTTACTATCCATAAATGAAGTACTCTAATTAGAAACACATTTCATAGAAACATAAGTGCTTTGTGGTGATATCTTGAATGGTTATCACCCATAAATGAAGTACTTTGATAAGACACACTTCTCATAGAAGCGTAAATGCTTTGTGGTGTTTTCTCGATTGGTTACCACCCATAAATGGATTACTTTGATTATAAACACTTCTCATAGTTGCATAAATGCTTTGTGGTGATTTCTTGATTGGTTTCTAGCCATAATTGAAGTACTCTGATTAGAAACACTTCTCATAGAAGAACTAATGATTTGTGGTGTTTTCTTGATTAGTTACCACCCATAAATGATGTACTCTGATTAGAAACACTTCTCATAGATGCATAAGTGCTCTGTGGTATTTGAATGGTTATCACCCATAAATGATGTACTTTGTTTAGAAACACTTCTCATAAATGCATAAATGCTTTGTGCTATTTTCTTGATTGGTTACTACCCATAAGTGAAGTACTCAGATTAGAAACACTTCTCATAGAAGCACAAGTGCTGTGTGGTATTTTCTTAATTGGTTACTATCCATAAATGAAGTACTCTGATTAGAAACACATCTCATAGAAGCATAAGTGCTTTGTGGTGATATCTTGAATGGTTATCACCCATAAATGAAGTACTCCGATTAGAAACACTTCTCATAGAAGCACAAGTGCTTTGTGGTATTTTCTTAATTGGTTATCACTCATAAATGAAGTACTTTGTTTAGAAACACTTCTCATAGAAACACAAATGCTTTATGGAGTTTTTTTGATTGGTTAACACCCATAAATGAAGTACTCTGATTAGAAACACTTCTTATAGAAGTCTAAGTGTCGTGTGGTATTTTCTTGAAAGGTTATCACTCATAAATGAAATACTATGATTAGAAAAACTTCTCATAGATGCATAAATAATTTGTGGTGTTTTCTTAACTGGTTACTATCCATAAATGATGTACTCTGATTAGAAACACTTCTCATAGAAGCATAAGTGCTTTGTGGTGATTTCTTGAATGGTTATTTTCCATAAATGAAGTACTTTGATTAGAAACACTTCTCATAAAAGCGTAAATGCTTTGTGGTGTTTTCTCGATTAGTTACCACCCATAAATGAAGTACTTTGATTACAAACACTTCTCATAGATGCGTAAATGCTTTGTGGTGTTTTCTCGATTAGTTACCACCCATAAATGAAGTACTCTGATTACAAACACTTCTCATAGAAGCACAAGTGCTTTCTGGTGTTTTCTTTATTCGTTACCACCCATAAATGAAGTACTCTGATTAGAAACACTACTCATAGAAGCACAAGTGCTTTGTGGTATTTTCTTAATTGGTTATCACCCATAAATGAAGTACTTTGTTTAGAAACACTTCTCATAGAAACACAAATGCTTTGTGGAGTTTTTTTGATTGGTTAGCTCCCACAAATGAAGAACTCTGATTAGAAACACTTCTCATAGAAGTCTAAGTGCTGTGTGGTATTTTCTTAATTGGTTACTATATATAAATTAAGTACTCTGATTAGAAACACATTTCATAGAAACATAAGTGCTTTGTGGTGATATCTTGAATGGTTATCACCCATAAATGAAGTACTTTGATTAGAAACACTTCTCATAGAAGCGTAAATGCTTTGTGGTGTTTTCTCGATTGGTTACCACCCATAAATGGAGTACTTTGATTAGAAACACTTCTCATAGAAGCACTAATGATTTGTGGTGTTTTCTTGTTTAGTTACCACCCATAAATGAAGTACTCTGATAAGAAACACTTCTCATAGATGCATAAGTGCTCTGTGGTATTTGAATGGTTATCACCCATAAATGAAGTACTTTGTTTAGAAACACTTCTTATAGAAGTTTAAGTGTCGTGTGGTATTTTCTTGAAAGGTTATCACTCATAAATGAAATACTATGACTAGAAAAACTTCTCATAGATGCATAAATGATTTGTGGTGTTTTCTTAATTGGTTACTATCCATAAATGATGTACTCTGATTAGAAACACTTCTCATAGAAGCATAAGTGCTTTGTGGTGATTTCTTGAATGGTTATTTTCCATAAATGAAGTACTTTGATTAGAAACACTTCTCATAAAAGCGTAAATGCTTTGTGGTGTTTTCTCGATTAGTTACCACCCATAAATGAAGTACTTTGATTAGAAACACTTCTCATAGAAACACAAATGTTTTGTGGAGTTTTTTTGATTGGTGAGCACCCACAAATGAAGAACTCTTATTAGAAACACTTCTCATAGAAGTCTAAGTGTTGTGTGATATTTTCTTAATTGGTTACTATCCATAAATGAAGTATTCTGATTAGAAACACATTTCATAGAAACATAAGTGCTTTGTGGTGATATCTTGAATGGTTATCTCCCATAAATGAAGTACTTTGATCAGAAACACTTCTCATAGAAGCGTAAATGTTTTGTGGTGTTGTCTCGATTGGTTACCACCCATAAATGCAGTACTTTGATTATAAATACTTCTCATAGTTGCATAAATGCTTTGTGGTGATTTCTTGATTGGTTACTACCCATAAGTCAAGTACTCTGATTAGAAACACTTCTCATAGAAGCATTAATGATTTGTGGTGTTTTCTTGATTAGTTACCACCCATAAATGAAGTACTCTGATTAGAAACACTTCTCAAAGATGCATAAGTGCTCTGTGGTATTTGAATGGTTATCACCCATAAATGAAGTATTGTGATTAGAAACACTTCTCATAGATGCTTAAATGTTTTGTGGTGTTTTCTTAATTGGTTACTATCTATAAATGAAGTACTCTGATTAGAAACACTTCTAATAGAAGCATAATCATTTTGTGGTGATTTCTTTAATGGTTATTTTCCATAAATGAAGTACTTTGATTAGAAACACTTCTCATATAAGCACTAATGCTTTGTGTTGTTTTCTTGATTGGTTACAACCCGTAAATGAAGTACTCAGATTAGAAACACTTCTCATAGAAGCACAAGTGCTTTGTGGTGTTTTCTTCATTGGTTACTACCCATAAGTGAAGTACTCTGATTAGAAACACTTCTCATAGAAGCACAAGTGATTTGTGGTGTTTTCTTTATTCATTACCACCCATAAATGAAGTACTCTGATTAGAAACACTTCTCATAGAAGCACAAGTGCTGTGTGGTATTTTCTTAATTGGTTACTATCCATAAATGAAGTACTCTGATTAGAAACACATCTCATAGAAGCATAAGTGCTTTGTGGTGATATCTTGAATGGTTATCACCCATAAATGAAGTACTCTGATTAGAAACACTTCTCATAGAAGCACAAGTGCTTTGTGGTATTTTCTTAATTGGTTATCACTCATAAATGAAGTACTTTGTTTAGAAACACTTCTCATAGAAACACAAATGCTTTATGGAGTTTTTTTGATTGGTTACCACCCATAAATGAAGTACTCTGATTAGAAACACTTCTTATAGAAGTTTAAGTGTCGTGTGGTATTTTCTTGAAAGGTTATCACTCATAAATGAAATACTATGATTAGAAGAACTTCTCATAGATGCATAAATGATTTGTGGTGTTTTCTTAATTGGTTACTATCCATAAATGATGTACTCTGATTAGAAACACTTCTCATAGAAGCATAAGTGCTTTGTGGTGATTTCTTGAATGGTTATTTTCCATAAATGAAGTACTCGGATTAGAAACACTTCTCAAAGAAGCATAAGTTCTTTGTGGTGTTTTCTTGATTGGTTATCACCCATAAATTAAGTACTTTGATTAGAAACACTTCTCATAGAAGCGTTAATGCTTTGTGGTGTTTTCTCGATTGGTTACCACCCATAAATGGAGTACTTTGATTATAAACACTTCTCATAGTTGCATAAATGCTTTGTGGTGATTTCTTGATTTGTTACTACCCATAAGTGTAGTACTCTGATTAGAAACACTTCTCATAGATGCATAAGTGCTCTGTGGTATTTGAATGGTTATCACCCATAAATGAAGTACTTTGATTAGAAACACTTCTAATAGATTCTTAAATGATTTGTGGTGTTTTCTTAATTGGTTACTATCTATAAATGAAGTACTCTGATTAGAAACACTTCTAATAGAAGCATAATCGCTTTGTGGTGATTTCTTGAAAGGTTATTTTCCATAAATGAAGTACTTTGATTATAAACACTTCTCATAGAAGCACTAATGCTTTGTGTTGTTTTCTTGATTGGTTACAACACATAAATGAAGTACTCAGATTAGAAACACTTCTCATAGAAGCACAAGTGCTTTGTGGTGTTTTCTTTATTCGTTACCACCCATAAATGAAGTACTTTGTTTAGAAACACTTCTCATAGATTCATAAATGCTTTGTGGTATTTTCTTGGTTGGTTACTATCCATAAGTGAAGTACTCTGATTGGAAACACTTCTCATAGAAGCTCAAGTGCATTGTGGTGTTTTCTTTATTTGTTACCACCCGTAAAAGAAGTACTCTGATTAGAAACACTTCTCATAGATGCATAAATGTTTTGTGGTGTTTTCTTGATTGGTTACTACCCATAAGTGAAGTACTCTGATTAGAAACACTTCTCATAGAAGCACAATTGATTTGTGGTGTTTTCTTTATTCATTACCACCCATAAATGAAGTACTCTGATTAGAAACACATCTCATAGATGCATAAGTGCTCTGTGGTATTTGAATGGTTATCACCCATAAATGAAGTACTCTAATTTGAAACACTTCTCATAGAAGCATAACTGCTTTGTGGTGATTTCTTGAATGGTTATTTTCAATAAATGAAGTACTTTGATTAGAAACACTTCTCATAGAAGCACTAATGCTTTGTGTTGTTTTCTTGATTGGTTACAACCCATAAGTGAAGTACTCAGATTAGAAACACTTCTCATAAAAGCACAAGTGCTTTGTGGTGTTTTATTTATTCGTTACCACCCATAAATTAAGTACTCTGTTTAGAAACACTTCTCATAGATGCATAAATGCTTTGTGGTATTTTCTTGATTGGTTACTACCCATAAGTGAAGTACTCTGATTGGAAACACTTCTCACAGAAGCTCAAGTGCTTTGTGGTTTTTTCTTTATTTGTTGCCACCCGTAACAGAAGTACTCTAATTAAAAACACTTCTCATAGAAGCACAAATGCTTTGTGGTGTTTTCTTAATTGGTTACTATCCATAAATGATATACACTGATTAGAAACACTTCTCATAGAACCATAACTGATTTGTGGTGATATCTTGAATGGTTATTTTCCGTAAATGAACTACTTTGATTAGAAACACTTCTCATAGAAGCATAAATACTTTGCGGGGTTTTCTTGATTGGTTACCACCCATAAGTGAAGTACTGTGATTAGAAGCATATCTCATAGATGCATTAATGCTTTGTGTTGTTTTCTTGATTGGTTACAACCCATAATTTAAGTACTCAGATTAGAAACACTTCTCAGAGAAGCACAAGTGCTTTGTGGTGTTTTCTTTATTCGTTACCACCCGTAAATGAAGTACTATGATTAGAAACACTTCTCATAGATGCATAAGTGCTCTGTGGTATTTGAATGGTTATCACCCATAAATGAAGTACTTTGATTAGAAACACTTCTCATAGATGCATAAATGATTTGTGGTGTTTTCTTAATTGGTTACTATCCATAAATGAAGTACTTTGATTAGAAACACTTCTCATAGAAGCATAAATGCTTTGCGGTGTTTTCTTGATTGGTTAGCACCCATAAGTGAAGTACTTTGATTAGAATCACTTCTCATAGATGTAGAAATGCTTTGTGGTATTTTCTTGATTGGTTAAAACCCATAAGTGAAGTACTCAGATTAGAAACACTTCTCAGAGAAGCACAAGTGATTTGTGGTGTTTTCTTTATTCGTTACCACTCGTAAATGAAGTACTATGATTAGAAACACTTCTCATAAATGCATAAGTGCTTTGTGGTGTTTTCTTTATTCGTTACCACCCATAAATGAAGTACTTTGTTTAGAAACACTTCTCATAGATGCATAAATGCTTTGTGGTGTTTTCTTAATTGGTTACTATCCATAAATGAAGTACTCTGATTAGAAACACTTCTCATAGAAGTCTAAGTGTTGTGTGGTATTTTCTTGAAAGGTTATCACCCATATATGAAATACTCTGATTAGAAACACTTCTCATAGATGCATAAAAGCTTTGTGGTGTTTGCTTAATTGGTTACTATTAATAAATGAAGTACTCTGATTAGAAACACTTCTCATAGATGCATAAAAGCTTTGTGGTGTTTGCTTAATTGGTTACTATTAATAAATGAAGTACTCTGATTAGAAACACTTCTCATAGAAGATTAAGTGTTTTGAGGTGATTTCTTGAATGGTTATCACCCATAAATGAAGTACT
Organism: Eleocharis quinqueflora; assembly: GCA_964058865.1. Classification (NCBI taxonomy): domain Eukaryota; kingdom Viridiplantae; phylum Streptophyta; class Magnoliopsida; order Poales; family Cyperaceae; genus Eleocharis; species Eleocharis quinqueflora. The sequence continues at coordinate 34,261 of CAXKVX010002489.1, forward strand.
TTGATTAGAAAAACTTTTCATAGAAGCGTAAATGCTTTGTGGTGTTTTATCAATTGGTTACCACCCATAAATGAAGTACTTTGATTAGAAACACTTCCCATAGATGCATAAATGTTTTGTGGTGTTTTCTTGATTGGTTAATACCCAAAAGTGAAGTACTCTGATTGGAAACACACTCATAGAAGCACAAGTTCGTTGTGGTATTTTCTTGATTGGTTACCACACATAAATGAAGAACGTTTATTAGAAACACTTCTCATAGAAGCGTAAATGCTTTGTGGTATTTTCTCGATTGGTTATCACCCATAAATTAAGTACTTTGATTAGAAGCACAAATGCTTTGCGGAGTTTTCTTTATTGGTTACCACCGATAAATGAATTACTCAGATTAGAAAACTTCTCATAGAAGAACAAGTGCTGTGTGGTATTTTCTTGAATGGTTATCACACTTAAATGAAGTACTATGTTTAGAAACACTTCTCGTAGAAGCACAAATGCTTTGTGGAGTTTTCTTGATTGGTTACCACCCATAAATGAAGTACTCTAATTAGAAACACTTCTCATAGAAGCACAAGTGCTTTGTGGTGTTTTCTTGATTGGTTATCACCCATAAATGAAGTACTTTGATTAGAAACACTTCTCATAGAAGCACAAATGCTGTGTTGTATATTCTTGAATGTTTATCACCAATAACTGAAGTACTTTGATTAGAAACACTTCTCATAGATGCATAAATGTTTTGTGGTGTATTTTTGATTGGTTACTACCCATAAATGAAGTAATGTGATTAGAAACACTTCTCATAGAAGCACAAATGCTTTGTGGTATTTTCTTGATTGGTTACCACACATAAATGAAGTACGTTTATTAGAAACACTTCTCATAGAAGCGTAAATGCTTTGTGGTATTTTCTCGATTGGTAACCACCCATAAATGAAGTACTTTGGTTAGAAACACTTCTCATAGAGGCATAAATGCTTTGTGGTGTTTTCTTGATTGGTTACTACCCATAAGTGAAGTACTCTTATTACAAACACTTCTCATAGAAGCGTAAATGCTTTGTGATTTTTTTTCTATTGGTTACCACCCATAAATGAAGTACTCTGAATAGAAACACTCTCATAGAAGCATAAGTGCCCTGTGGTACTTTCTTTAATGGTTATCACCCATAAATCTAGTACTTTGATTTGAAACACTTCTCATAGATGCATAAATGCTTTGTGGTGTTTTCTTAATTGGTTACTATCCATACATGATGTACTCTGATTAGAAACACTTCTCATAGAAGCATAAGTGCTTTGTCGTGATTTCTTGAATGGTTATTTTCCATAAATGAAGTACTTTGATTAGAAACACTTCTCATAGAAGCACAAGTGCTGTGTGGTATTTTCTCGATTAGTTACCACCCATAAATGAAATACTATGATCAGAAACACTTCTCATAGATGCATAAATACTTTGTGGTGTTTTCTTAATTGGTAACTATTCATAAATGAAGTACTCGGATTAGAAACACTTCTCAAAGAAGCATAAGTTCTTTGTGGTGTTTTCTTGATTGGTTATCACCCATAAATTAAGTACTTTGATTAGAAGCACAAATGATATGCGATGTTTTCATTATTGGTTACCACCGATAAATGAATTAATCTGATTAGAAATACTTCTCATAGAAGCACAAGTCCTGTGTGGTATTTTCTTGAATGGTTATCGCACTTAAATGAAGTACTTTGTTTAGAAACACTTCTCATAGAAACACAAATGCTTTATGGTGTTTTCTTGATTGGTTACCACCCATAAATGAAGAACTCTGATTAGAAACACTTCTCATAGAAGTCTCAGTGTTGTGTGGTATTTTCTTGAAAGGTTATCACCCATAAATGAAGTACTATGATTAGAAACACTTCTCATAGATGCATAAATGCTTTGTAGTGATTTCTTAATTGGTTACTATCCATAAATGTAGAATTCTGATTAGAAACACTTCTCATAGAAGCATAAGTGCTTTGTGGTGATTTCTTGAATGGTTATCACCCATAAATGAAGTACTTTGATTAGAAACACTTCTCAAAGAAGCGGAGATGCTTTGTGGTGTTTTCTCGATTGGTTACCACCCATAAATGAAGTACTTTGATTAGAAACACTTCTAATAGATGCATAAATGCTTTGTGGTGTTTTCTTGATTGGTTACTACCCATAAGTGAAGTACTGTGATTCGAAACACTTCTCATAGAAGCACAAGTGCTTTGTGGTGTTTTCATGATTGCATATCACCATAAATGAAGTACTTTGTTTATAAACACTTCTCATAGAAGCACAAATGCTTTGTGGTGTTTTCTTGATTGGTTACCACCCATAAATGAAGTACTCTAATTTGAAACACTTCTCATAGAAGCACAAGTGCTTTGTGGTGTTTTCTTGATTGGTTATCACCCATAAATGAAGTACTTTGATTAGAAACACTTCTCATAGAAGCACAAATGCTGTGTTGTATATTCTTGAATGTTTATCTCCCATAAATGAAGTACTCTGATTAGAAACAATCCTCATAGAAGCACAAGTGCTTTGTGGTGTTTTCTTAATTGGTTATCACCCATAAATGAAGTACTTTGATTAGAAACACTTCTCTTAGAAGCACAATTGCTTTGTGGTATTTTCTTGATTGGTTACCTCCAATAAATGACGTACTCCGATTAAAACACTTCGCATAGATGCATAAATATTTTTTGGTGTTTTCTTGATTGGTTACTACCCAAAAGTTCTTTGTGGGGTTTTCTTGATTGGTTATCACCCATAAATTAAATACTTTGATAAGAAGTCTAAGTGCTGTGTGGTATTTTCTTAATTGGTTACTATCCATAAATGAAGTACTCTGATTAGAAACACATTTCATAGAAACATAAGTGCTTTGTGGTGATATCTTGAAAGGTTATCACCCATAAATGAAGTACTATGATTAGAAACACTTCTCATAGATTCATAAATGCTTTGTAGTGATTTCTTAATTGGTTACTATCCATAAATGTAGAATTCTGATTAGAAACACTTCTCATAGAAGCGTAAATGCTTTGTGGTGTTTTCTCGATTGGTTACCACCCATAAATGAAGTACTTTGTTTAGAAACACTTCTCATCGAAGCACAAATGCTTTGTGGTGTTTTCTTGAATGGTTACCACCCATAAATGAAGTACTATGATTAGAAACACTTCTCATAGATGCATAAATGCTTTGTAGTGATTTCTTAATTGGTTACTATCCATAAATGAAGTACTCTGATTAGAAACACTTCTCATAGAAGCATAAGTGCTTTGTGGTGATTTGTGGAATGGTTATCACCCATAAATGAAGTACTTCCAATAGAAACACTTCTCATAGAAGCGTAAATGCTTTGTGGTGTTTTCTCGATTCGTTACCACCCATAAATGAAGTACTCTGATTAGAAACACTGCTAATAGAAGCATAAATGCTTTGTTGTGTTTTCTTGATTGGTTACTATCCATAAGTGAAGTACTCTGATTCGAAACACTTCCCATAGAGGCACAAGTGCTTTGTGGTGTTTTCATGATTGCATATCACCATAAATGAAGTACTTTGTTTATAAACACTTCTCATAAAAGCACAAATGCTTTGTGGTGTTTTCTTGATTGGTTACCACCCATAAATGAAGTACTCTAATTAGAAACACTTCTCATAGAAGCACAAGTGCTTTGTGGTGTTTTCTTGATTGGTTATCACCCATAAATGAAGTACTTTGATTAGAAACACTTCTCATAGAAGCACAAATGCTGTGTTGTATATTCTTGAATGTTTATCTCCCATAAATGAAGTACTCTGATTAGAAACACTTCTCATAGAAGCACAAGTGCTTTGTGGTGTTTTCTTAATTGGTTATCACCCATAAATGAAGTACTTTGATTAGAAACACTTCTCTTAGAAGCACAATTGCTTTGTGGTATTTTCTTGATTGGTTACCTCCAATAAATGACGTACTCCGATTAAAACACTTCGCATAGATGCATAAATATTTTTTGGTGTTTTCTTGATTGGTTACTACCCAAAAGTTCTTTGTGGGGTTTTCTTGATTGGTTATCACCCATAAATTAAATACTTTGATAAGAAGTCTAAGTGCTGTGTGGTATTTTCTTAATTGGTTACTATCCATAAATGAAGTACTCTGATTAGAAACACATTTCATAGAAACATAAGTGCTTTGTGGTGATATCTTGAAAGGTTATCACCCATAAATGAAGTACTATGATTAGAAACACTTCTCATAGATTCATAAATGCTTTGTAGTGATTTCTTAATTGGTTACTATCCATAAATGTAGAATTCTGATTAGAAACACTTCTCATAGAAGCGTAAATGCTTTGTGGTGTTTTCTCGATTGGTTACCACCCATAAATGAAGTACTTTGATTAGAAACACTTCTAATAGATGCATAAATGCTTTGTGGTGTTTTCTTGATTGGTTACTACCCATAAGTGAAGTACTCTGATTCGAAACACTTCTCATAGAAGAACAAGTTCTTTGTGGTGTTTTCCTGATTGGTTATCACCATAAATGAAGTACTTTGATTAGAAACACTTCTCATAGAAGCACAAATGCTTTGTGATGTTTTCTTGATTGGTTACCACCCATAAATGAAGTACTCTGATTAGAAACACTTCTCATAGAAGCACAAATGCTTTGTGGTGTTTTCTTGATTGGTTATCACCCATAAATGAAGTACTTTGATTAGAAACACTTCTCTTAGAAGCACAATTGCTTTGTGGTATTTTCTTGATTGGTTACCACCCATATATGAAGTACTCTGAATAGAAACACTTCTTATAGAAGTCTAGGGTGTCGTGTGGTATTTTCTTTAAAGGTTATCACTCATAAATGAAATACTATGATTAGAAAAACTTCTCATAGATGCATAAATGATTTGTGGTGTTTTCTTCATTGGTTACTATCCATAAATGATGTACTCTGATTAGAAACACTTCTCATAGAAGCATAAGTGCTTTGTGGTGATTTCTTGAATGGTTATTTTCCATAAATGAAGTACTTTGATTAGAAACACTTCTCATAGTTGCATAAATGCTTTGTGGTGATTTCTTGATTGGTTACTACCCATAAGTCAAGTACTCTGATTAGAAACACTTCTCATAGATGCATAAGTGCTCTGTGGTATTTGAATGGTTATCACCCATAAATGAAGTACTGTGATTAGAAACACTTCTCATAGATGCTTAAATGTTTTGTGGTGTTTTCTTAATTGGTTACTATCTATAAATGAAGTACTCTGATTAGAAACACTTCTAATAGAAGCATAATCGTTTTGTGGTGATTTCTTGAATGGTTATTTTCCATAAATGAAGTACTTTGATTAGAAACACTTCTCATATAAGCACTAATGCTTTGTGTTGTTTTCTCGATTGGTTACAACCCATAAATGAAGTACTTTGATTAGAAACACTTCTAATAGATGCACAAGTGATTTGTGGTGTTTTCTTTATTCATTACCACCCATAAATGAAGTACTCTGATTAGAAACACTTCTCATAGAAGCACAAGTGCTTTGTGGTATTTTCTTAATTGGTTATCACTCATAAATGAAGTACTTTGTTTAGAAACACTTCTCATAGAAACACAAATGCTTTATGGAGTTTTTTTGATTGGTTACCAACCATAAATGAAGTACTCTGATTAGAAACACTTCTCATAGAAGTCTAAGTGTTGTGTGGTATTTTCTTGAAAGGTTATCACTCATAAATGAAATACTATGATTAGAAAAACTTCTCATAGATGCATAAATGATTTGTGATGTTTTCTTAATTGGTTACTAACCATAAATGATGTACTCTGATTAGAAACACTTCTCATAGAAGCATAAGTGCTTTGTGGTGATTTCTTGAATTGTTATTTTCCATTAATGAAGTAATTTGATTAGAAACACTTCTCGTAAAAGCGTAAATGCTTTGTGGTGTTTTCTCGATAAGTTACCACCCATAAATGAAGTACTTTGATTAGAAACACTTCTCATAGAAACACAAATGCTTTGTGGAGTTTTTTTGATTGGTGAGCACCCACAAATGAAGAACTCTGATTAGAAACACTTCTCATAGAAGTCTAAGTGTTGTGTGGTATTTTCTTAATTGGTTAATATCCATAAATGAAGTACTCTGATTAGAAACACATTTCATAGAAACATAAGTGCTTTGTGGTGATATCTTGAATGGTTATCACCCATAAATGAAGTACTTTGATTAGAAACACTTCTCATAGAAGCGTAAATGCTTTGTTGTGTTTTCTCGATTGGTTACCACCCATAAATGGAGTACTTTGATTATAAACACTTCTCATAGTTGCATAAATGCTTTGTGGTGATTTCTTGTTTTGTTACTACCCATAAGTGTAGTACTCTGATTAGAAACACTTCTCATAGAAGCACTAATGATTTGTGGTGTTTTCTTGATTAGTTACCACCCATAAATGAAGTACTCTGATTAGAAACACTTCTCATAGATGCATAAGTGCTATGTGGTATTTGAATGGTTATCACCCATAAATGAAGTACTGTGATTAGAAACACTTCTAATAGATGCTTAAATGCTGTGTGGTGTTTTCTTAATTGGTTACTATCTATAAATGAAGTACTCTGATTAGAAACACTTCTCATAGAAGAACTAATGCTTTGTGTTGTTTTCTTGATTGGTTACAACCCATAAATGAAGTACTCAGATTAGAAACACTTCTCATAGAAGCACAACTGCTTTGTGGTGTTTTGTTTATTCGTTACCACCCATAAATGAAGTACTTTGTTTAGAAACACTTCTCATAGATTCATAAATGCTTTGTGGATTTTCTTGGTTGGTTACTACCTATAAGTGAAGTACTCTGATTGGAAACACTTCTCATAGAAGCTGAAGTGCTTTGTGGTGTTTTCTTTATTTGTTACCACCCGTAAAAGAAGTACTCTGATTAGAAACACTTCTCATAGATGCATAAATGTTTTGTGGTGTATTCTTGATTGGTTACTATCCATAAATGAAGTAATCTTATTAGAAACACTTCTCATAGAAGCACAAATGCTTTGTGGTATTTTCGTGATTGGTTATTACCCATAAGTGAAGTACTCTGATTAGAAACACTTCTCATAGAAGCACAATTGATTTGTGGTGTTTTCTTTATTCATTAACACCCATAAATGAAGAACTCTGATTAGAAACACTTCTCATAGAAGTCTAAGTGTTGTGTGGTGTTTTCTTAATTGGTTACTATCCATAAATGAAGTACTCTGATTAGAAACACATTTCATAGAAACATAAGTGCTTTGTGGTGATATCATGAATGGTTATCACCCATAAATGAAGTACTTTGATTAGAAACACTTCTCATAGAAGCGTAAATGCTTTGTGGTGTTTTCTCGATTGGTTACCACCCATAAATGGAGTACTTTGATTATAAACATTTCTCATAGTTGCATAAATGCTTTGTGGTGATTTCTTGATTGGTTACTACCCATAAGTGAAGTACTCTGATTAGAAACACTTCTCATAGAAGCACTAATTATTTGTTGTGTTTTCTTGATTAGTTACCACCCATAAATGAAGTACTCTAATTAGAAACACATCTCATAGATGCTTAAGTGCTCTGTGGTATTTGAATGGTTATCACCCATAAATGAAGTACTCTCATTAGAAACACTTCTCATAGAAGCATAACTGCTTTGTGTTGATTTCTTGAATGGTTATTTTCCATAAATGAAGTACTTTGATTAGAAACAATTCTCATAGAAGCACTAATGCTTTGTGTTGTTTTCTTGATTGGTTACAACCCATAAGTGAATTACTCAGATTAGAAACACTTCTCATAGAAGCACAAGTGCTTTGTGGTGTTTTCTTTATTCGTTACCACCCATAAATGAAGTACTTTGTTTAGAAACACTTCTCATAGATGCATAAATGCTTTGTGGTATTTTCTTGATTGGTTACTACCCATAAGTGAAGTACTCTGATTGGAAACACTTCTCACAGAAGCTCAAGTGCTTTGTGGTGTTTTCTTTATTTGTTACCACCCGTAAAAGAAGTACTCTGATTAAAAACACTTCTCATAGAAGCACAAATGCTTTGTGGTATTTTCTTGAATGGTTATCACCCATAAATGAAGTACTTCGAATAGAAACACTTCTCATAGATGCTAAAATGCTTTGTGGTGTTTTCTTAATTGGTTACTATCCATAAATGATGTACACTTATTATAAACACTTCTCATAGAAGCATAAGTGATTTGTGGTGATTTGTTGAATGGTTATTTTCCATAAATGAAGTACTTTGATTAGAAACACTTCTCATAGAAGCATAAATGCTTTGCGGTGTTTTCTTGATTGGTTGGCACCCATAAGTGAAGTACTCAAATTAGAAACACTTCTCAGAGAAGCACAAGTGCTTTGTGGTGTTTTCTTTATTCGTTACCACCCATAAATGAAGTACTTTGTTTAGAAACACTTCTCATAGATGCATAAATGCTTTGTGGTGTTTTCTTAATTGGTTACTATCAATAAATTAAGTACTCTGATTAGAAACACTTCTCATAGAAGTCTAAGTGCTGTGTGGTATTTTCTTGAAAGGTTATCACCCATATATGAAATACTATGATTAGAAACACTTCTCATAGATGCATAAAAGCTTTGTGGTGTTTGCTTAATTGGTTACTATTAATAAATGAAGTACTTTGATTTGAAGCACAAATGATATGCGATGTTTTCGCACTTAAATGAATTACTCTGATTAGAAATACTTCTCATAGAAGCACAAGTGCTGTGTGGTATTTTCTTGAATGGTTATCGCATTTAAATGAAGTACTTTGTTTAGAAACACTTCTCATAGAAACACAAATGCTTTATGGTGTTTTCTTGATTGGTTACCACCCATAAATGAAGTACTCTGATTAGAAACACTTCTCATAGAAGTCTAAGTGTTGTGTGGTATTTTCCTGAAAGGTTATCACCCATAAATGAAGTACTATGATTAGAAACACTTCTCATAGATGCATAAATGCTTTGTAGTGATTTCTTAATTGGTAACTATCCATAAATGTAGAATTCTGATTAGAAACACTTCTCATAGAAGCATAAGTGCTTTGTGGTGATTTCTTGAATGGTTATCACCCATAAATGAAGTACTTCGATTAGAAGCACTTCTCATAGAAGCGGAGAAGCTTTGTGGTGTTTTCTCGATTTGTTACCACCCATAAATGAAGTACTTTGATTAGAAACACTACTAATAGATGCATAAATGCTTTGTGGTGTTTTCTTGATTGGTTACTAACCATAAGTGAAGTACTGTGATTCGAAACACTTCTCATAGAAGCACAAGTGCTTTGTGGTGTTTTCTTGATTGGTTATCAACATAAATGAAGTACTTTGTTTAGAAACACTTCTCATAGAAGCACAAATGCTTTGTGGTGTTTTCTTGATTGGTTACCACCCATAAATGAAGTACTCTGATTAGAAACACTTCTCATAGAAGCACAAGTGCTTTGTGGTGTTTTCTTAATTGGTTATCACCCATAAATGAAGTACTTTGATTAGAAACACTTCTCTTAGAAGCACAATTGCTTTGTGGTATTTTCTTGATTGGTTACCTCCAATAAATGACGTACTCCGATTAAAACACTTCGCATAGATGCATAAATATTTTTTGGTGTTTTCTTGATTGGTTACTACCCAAAAGTTCTTTGTGGGGTTTTCTTGATTGGTTATCACCCATAAATTAAATACTTTGATTAGAAGCACAAATGCTTTGCGATGTTTTCTTTATTGGTTACCACCGATAAATGAATTACTCTGATTAGAAACACTTCTCATAGAAGCACAAGTGTTGTGTGGTATTTTCTTGAATGGTTATCACACTTAAATGAAGTACTTTGTTTAGAAACACTTCTCATAGAAATACAAATGCCTTGTGGTGTTTTCTTGATTGGTTACCACCCATAAATGAAGTATTCTGATTAGAAACACTTCTCATTGAAGTTGAAGTGCTGTGTGGTATTTTCTTAATTGGTTACTATCCATAAATGAAGTACTCTGATTAGAAACACATTTCATAGAAACATAAGTGCTTTGTGGTGATATCTTGAAAGGTTATCACCCATAAATGAAGTACTATGATTAGAAACACTTCACATAGATTCATAAATACTTTGTAGTGATTTCTTAATTGGTTACTATCCATAAATGTAGAATTCTGATTAGAAGCGTAAAATGCTTTGTGGTGTTTTCTCGATTGGTTACCACCCATAAATGAAGTACTTTGATTAGAAACACTTCTAATAGATGCATAAATGTTTTGTGGTGTTTTCTTGATTGGTTACTACCCATAAGTGAAGTACTCTGATTCGAAACACTTCTCATAGAAGCACAAGTTCTTGGTGGTGTTTTCCTGATTGGTTATGACCATAAATGAAGTACTTTGTTTCTGATCAGTGTACTTCATTTATGAGTGGTAATCTTTCACGAAAACTCCAAAACACATCATATCTTAGCACGAGAAGAGTTTCTTATCTGAGTACTTCATTTAAGTGTTGTAACCATTCAATAAAAAACAACAAAGAAGCATACATACCACTCGAAGTGTTTCCTGTCCGAGTACTTAATTTATGAGTGATTCTGATCATAGTACTTCATTTATTGGAGATAAGCATTGAAAAAACATCACAAAGCATTTACCCTATTGCAGGAAGTGTTTCTTATCTTAGTACTTCATTTATGGGTGGTAACCATTAATTAAAACACCACAAAGCATCATATCCTACTAAAAAGTGTTTCTGATCAGTGTACTTCATTTAAAAGTGGTAATCTTTCAAGAAAACTCCACAACGCATCATATCTTACCATGAGAAGAGTTTCTTCTTCGAGTACTTCATTTAAGTGTTGTAACCATTCATTAAAAGACAATGAAGAAGCATAGATACCACTCTAAGTGTTTCATGTCCGAGTACTTAATTTATGAGTGATTCTGATTATAGTACTTCATTCATGGGTGATAACCATTGGAAAAAAACATCACAAAGCATTTACCCTATTGCGGAAAGTGTTTCTTATTTTAGTACTTCATTTTTGGGTGGTAACCATTAAAGAAAACACCACAAAGAATCACATCCTACTATGAAGTGTTTCTGATCAATGTACTTCCCTTATGAGTGGTAACCTTTCAAGAAAACGCCACAACGCTTCATATCTTACCACGAGAAGAGATTCTTCTCCGAGTACTATATTGAAGTGTTGTAACCATTCAATAAAAGACAACGTAGAAGCATAGATACCACTCTAAGTGTTTCTTGTCTGAGTACTTAATTATGAGTGATTCTGATCATAGTACTTTATTTATGTGTGATAACCATTAAAAACATCACAAAGCATTTACCCTATTACGATAAGTGTTTCTTATCTTAGTACTACATTTATAGGTGGTAACCATTAAAGGAAACACCACAAAGCATCACAGCCTACTAAGACGTGTTTCTTATCAATGTAATTGACTTATGAGTTATGAGTAGTAACCGACGCATCATATCTTACCACGAGAAGAGTTTCTTCTCCGAGTACTTCATTTAAGTGTTGTAACCATTCAATAAAAGACAACGCAGAAGCATAGATATCACTCTAAGTGTCTTATGTCCGAGTACTTAATTTATGAGTGATTCTGATCATAGTACTTCATTTATGGGTGATAACCATTGAAAAAAACATCACAAAGCATTTATCCTATTGCGGAAAGTGTTTCTTATCTTAGTACTTCATTTATGGGTGGTAACCATTAAAGAAAACAACACAGAGTATCATATCCTACTAAAAAGTGTTTCTGATCAGTGTACTTTATTTATGATTGGTAATTTTCACGAAAACTCCAAAACACATCATATCTTAGCACGAGAAGAGTTTCTTATTCGAGTACTTCATTTGAGTGTTGATATCATGTCTGCTTCTTTTCAGTAGGCAAGAGTAAGAATTAAAACTGACTAGTCACCAGTTTTGATACTGATCTTGTATTATCTTGATTCCCTGCAATGTAAGAACATGTATTCTTTCTTTTTAGACTGACTACCTAAGAAGAAAGATTCGGTTCTGACCTTGTAGTGTTGTAAGTCAATTTCAAACAAAATTAATGCATTAAGAAATCGAATTAATAGAATCTCGATATATTCATACATGAATAAATGAACTAAAGATCTGTATTGTAAACTTATATTACATTATTGTGAACATACATATCACATATGTAAACGCTAATATGTCTAATAATTTCTATCATATATGAAATCTAAATATATATAAATATCATTTCGGAAGTTATGTAACGTGATTACAACCATATTAGTAACTTATTTCTATCATAATCTACCTATATTAGATAAATAAATTATTATAAACCAATCGTATTTAATAATTAAGTAGCGCAGCGGAAGCGTGATGAATGTATAATCACAACTATGAAAATTTAACCTTGACAAGTAATGAAAGACACCCTGGCTATAACGAATCATCGGTAACTCATTCTAGTAATATTAAGATAACTATTATACATACGTGTTACGATCTCTTACAACGGATTACCAAGTACATTTTCTATAATTATGATAAATATGAATAAATAAATATATATACTAGTAATCAAATTATGAATTTAGAGAAAAGCTTGTTAGATTTATACACGACATATTTATATAATAGACGTCTCCAGATACTAATAATATGAAAATATAAGTTTGTAATTCATAAGATTCATAATAAAAATAATTGACTCTTGTTTAGACATTTCAAAATTTTGTATTAGAATAGGAAATATACAATAAATTGTTTGTATCTCTTTAATGTATATGTAAATACACAAAAAAAATGATACATAGACCAATATCATTTAAATGAAAAATATTATAAGTCTCATTTTCTAAATTATATTGTTAGCAAATATAAACATAGATTATTAGATGGGTATACTATTATCTTCATACTACCATGTTATCATAACTTAGATATACTCTCTATTGTAATGTCACCTTCAAAATAAGAAATGCAATAATAAATACTAATAGTTAATATAGAATCAATATATGTAAAATATTATAGTAACAAGAAATTTCGAGGACGAAATTATTTTAAGGGGGGAGTTTGTCACAGCCGATATTTTTCGTACTGTATTTTATTATTAAATAATCTATTAAGAAGAGATATTATATACTAAATCATAACTTGTTAATCAATTTTGTTAAGAACTCTTTCAGCAATAATTCATCAAATTCATATAATATCTCTAATTCCTGAAATGATCAAATATATCGAAATATATGGAGTTATTATAATCATACGAAACAAAGACATATTTTAATTGCTAAATTGGTTTCATCAACAAATGTGCTTATATATTAAATGAAAACTAATATTCATAAGAATAATTACTAGATAAAATAATAATGAGGATATGAAATTTACAACCTTGATTAGGAATAAGTAATTACCTATAGTTAGCATTTTTATTTCTATAAAGAAACGTTTTATTTTTATTAAGAAATTGCATAAAGGAAATTGAAGTATAAGTGATTCTCTGTAATCGTGCATTAAAAATAATCATACGAATGGTGAGTTACAAGTACTCTAAGACACCCGTTAATATATGTGGTAATAATTCAAGACATTAATTAAATTGAACAAATCAAAAGATGATAGAACTTTGCAGCTGACTCGTTATACAAATAAATCGCTACATGGTTGATTACATCACTTGCCATAGAAGATCCAACATAAAACAAAATAATAATAAAGAGGGTTCACCCTTGGATCAAACCGGTTGGAACCAACTCTTCCTCTCTTTCATTTTCTCTGTTCCCTGTGTGCGATGCGCTCGATGCCTCGATGCCTCGATGCATCCTTCCAACCCACTGTGTCGATCCGCATCAACTTGGCGCCGACGAAACTGTCGCCTCAGCCTCATGTCACTCCATAACCTATCACAACCCTTGATCTCCATCGCATTTACTTTCCTCCTATCTGATCCCTCCATCTCTGATCCTATCTCCCCATTAGAATATAAATAAGCCCCCTCTTCTCGCTAGGTACCCATCCAACTTCACTACTTGTACCAGAAAGAGATGCGAGAGGGAGAGGGACAGGGAGATGAAGAAGACATGCCAAATTGATCCTTGCCTCTATTCATAAATCATAACAGCCTATGCAGTTGCTACTTGTAATGTTCTATTCGGTACACTTACAACTCTAAACTGTTTAATTAGATAAAGTGATAATTAGTCCCTGGGCAGGGACTGATTTGCGACAGAACACAAAAATTAAAGGAAAGAATCATTTCAATAAGCATTTCATGGAAGTGCTTGTATTAAAATGTAGAAAATCATTGAAGTAATTTTGTAACAAGACAATTACTAAATTACAAATGTATAAAGAATAAATGGTATATTATGTCTTAATTTAAGGGAACATAATTTTAAAGTATATGTACAGATATAGCTCTAAATTATAGTTTGGTTATGAGTACATATAGTGAAATATTATACTACTTAGGCATGAATGTAGTTACGTGACTAAATAAATCTTTCATTCTAAAGTACCTTATTTGATAATTTAGTCACACAAATTTATGAGAAAACTTGTGAAGAAATATATCAAGATATATTTGTGTTTTAGTAGATTTATAATTTAGTAACTTCTAGTATACATGGGACAGTAGAGTTATACTTTCTAATGCATTTCACATGTGATAATGAAACCATAGTTACATGATGTATGGAAAATAAATTTGTGTTGGATGTATATGGTGCACTGATGAATGTTGAAGAGTATGGAAATATTCGTTAACTTTTCTATCATGAAATGAATTTATCACATGGTTAGATAAATAGATGATGATAACCTTGTTTATTTATGCTTGTATTTGTTAGTGGTTAAGTTACAAATGCATAACTATGTATGTCCCCTGACATCCTGTTGGATTGGTAACTAGAGCGTTGTGCTAGAATTGTTTTATTTGTATTAGTGCTAGTGTTTAGTCATCATAATGTCTAAAAAAAAAGGTAATGGGGGTATTATGAATTGATTATAGTATTACATGGAGCAGCTACACTTAGTAGCTATGTACTTCTTGCGTGGGTAATTATTGGAATTCAAGATGTATATGCTTTCCACTAAATCTCTTATATTCTTGTGAGTTTAACTAATTAAATTCGATGAAATTTTGTAATCTCTGTTAGTGTAGCTAAGTTTTCTTATTTTCGGTAATTGGCTAGGGTTGCAATTAAGTTTCTAGTCTTTCAAGTTTTAACGGCAAAAACGAAACACATAGAATAATAAATAAATATTCGTTGAGTATTAATAGTAATTAACAATTGAACAGATAAAAGAATACGAAAAATCAGACAATCAAGACTTGGAAACAAGAAACTGACGATAAAGAATCAAGAAACGAATCTACTTGATCAGGTGCGAAATTACGTGAATTTTTATTAAATTTGGTAATTAGAATTAAATGTTACGTAATTCAATTTGACTCGGAATTACGAAACTTTGCATATTCTGAACTTTGACTGAATTTGTTCTGCATATTAGAAATAGATGTCTCAAAATTATGAAGCATGTTGATAAGTAAATATCTGATTTGTGATAGATGAATCTAACTCGGTGTCTAGTTCTGATTGATACGTGTTTTCCGATTTGTCTGACTTGGCATTTCGATTGAGATCTGTGTTGTAAGATTATTGATCTATCTGAAATCTTGTCCGATCTGACTTTTCTAAAATTGAGAGTCTGATATTTGAATTGATTTGGAAATCTATTTGATCTGTCTGAAAGTTCTGAAACTCTGTCTGATCTGAAATGGAACTTGGAATAGAAAGTTTGATTATCTCTGTCACTACCGAGATGCGGTTGGCCTCCGATTTCGGTCGTACGTTAGCGCTAATAGTATTGGTTACTTTCCCTGTACAGCTCTCGTGAGATTTAGTCTCCCTGTATACTTGAGCTTGGAAGATCTCCTGGAATGGCGTCTGTTTGATCAACAGACGAGAGATAGTGACCCGGTACGAGATACATGTGATGTGACCTGTGATCTGATCTGAGACAGTGAGAGATACATGCGGTGTGATTTGTGATCTGACTTGATCTGATGAAACTTGATACAAACATCTGTTCTGACTGACTTGATTTTCTTATATCATATACTTGGTATGATGGTTCTTCTGTTATCCGAGGTAATATATTTGATACAGTAGTTCTTTGATTCTTTTATCTGAGATATTAGTATTACTTGCATTACTCCAGTCAGGTTTTACTTTTTGGTTATTTATCTTTCTTTTAATTCTAGTAACCTTATTTAGCATAAATCCACATATTGGAACTAAAACCCGCACTGAGATTATATCTCATTCCGTACTTGTTGTATGTTTCCACATGGATGTGGGTTCCAGGTTATTCAGAGATTGCGAGGAAAGACGCAGGCGTTGATTTAGAAGACTAGGAGAAGATTATGTAAAGTAAGCCTTGTGATTACGGTTGTCCAGATTTACCAGACCTTACTTGTATTAGGTTAGCACCGTGAGATTGATTATTGGATTAAGATCTTAGATCTACTCGGGATCCTGGTTATATTGTAAAAGATTAAATGAATAAAATAAAAAGTTGTTTAAAATTTTTAGACATTTGCTCTGTTTATTATAACCTTTTGTATTAAGAAGGACTGGCCTTGCGGATATTTAAGATTAAATATTCGCGGCATCACGGTCGGCTGCGGGCCGTGACAATTACTTAATTTATGAATGATTCTGATTATAGTACTTCATTCATGGGTGATAACCATTGAAAAAAAAACAACACAAAGCATTTACTCTATTGCGGAAAGTGTTTTTTATCTTAGTACTTCATTCTTTTGTGGTAACCATTAAAGAAAAACCACAAAGCATCACATCCTACTAAGAAGTGTGATCAATGTACTTTACTTATGAGTGGTAATCTTTCAAGAAAACGCCACAACGCATCATATTTTACCACGAGAAGAGATTCTTCTCCGAGTATTATATTTAAGTGTTGTAACCATTCAATAAAAGACAACGCAGAAGCATAGATACCACTCTAAGTGTTTCACATCTGAGTACTTAATTATGAGTGATTCTGATCATAGTATTTTATTTATGTGTGATAACCATTATAAACATCACAAAGCATTTACCCTATTGCGAAAGTGTTTCTTATCTTAGTATTTCATTTATGGGTGGTAACCATTAAAGAAAACACCACAAAACATCATATCCTACTAAGAAGTGTTTCTGATCAGTGTACTTCATTTATGAGTGGTAATATTTCAAGAAAACTCCACAACGCAGTATATCTTACCACGAGAAGAGTTTCTTCTCCGAGTACTTCATTTAAGTATTGTAACCATTCAATAAAAGACAACGAAGAATCATTGATACCACTCTAAGTGTTTCATGTTCGAGTACTTAATTTATGAGTGATTCTGATCATAGTACTTCATTTATGGGAGATAACCATTGAAAAAAACATCACAAAGCATTTACCCTATTTGTGGAAAGTGTTTCTTATCTTAGTACTTCATTTATGGGTGGTAACCATTAAATAAAACACCATAAAGCATCACATCCTACTTAGAAGTGTTTCTGATCAATGTACACTTATGAGTGGTAAAATTTCAAGAAAACGCCACAACGCATGATATCTTACCACGAGAAGAGTTTCTTCTCCGAGTAATTCATTTAAGTGTTGTAACTATTAAATAAAAGACAACGAAGAAGCATAGATACCACTCTATGTGTTTCATATCCGAGTACTTAATTAATGAGTGATTCTGATCATAGTACTTCATTTATGTGTGATAACCAATGAAAAAAGCATCACAAAGCATTTACCCTATTGCAGGAAGTGTTTCTGATCTTAGTACTTCATTTATGGGTGGTAACCATTAAAGAAAACACCACAAAGCATCATATCCTACTAAAAAGTGTTTCTGATCTGTGTACTTCACTTATGAGTGGTAACCTTTCAAGAAAACTCCACAACGCACTTACAACGAGAAGAGTTTCTTCTCCGAGTACTTAATTTAAGTGATGTAACCATTCAATAAAAGACAACGCAGAAGCACAGATACCACTCTAAGTGTTTCATGTCCGAGTTCTTAATTATGAGTGATTCTGATCATAGTACTTTGTTTATGTGTGATAACCATTAAAAACATCACAATGCATTAACCCTATTTCGAAAAGTGTTTCTTATCTTAGTATTTCATTTATGGGTGGTAACCCTTAAAGAAAACACTTCATTTATGACCTGATTTGAGGAACTGGAATTGATAGAGCAGGTGTGGTGGGTTAGGGAAAGCTCCCATACTCATTTTACAAGAATACAACGCTATTGGTGGGACATGAAACAACAATGATGGGGGGTGGTTTTTGTGTAAGTGGTTAGGTTGCAGGAAAATTCATTTAATGGTGGAGGGCGTTAATTAATGGCGAGGGCATTAGAGAATGACATTAGAGATGAGGATAGATGGGGACAGATGCAGTGGATAGGGAGTAATGGTGGGTCTATTGGAAAGCTACGGTGAAGGAGAGAGATAGGAGGTGGTACATAGAGAAGGAGAGAGATGAGTAATGGTTAACAGAAGGAGTTAGCTGGGCATTAATGGCGGAGACTAAAAAATCGCTCACAAAAATCGCTTACAAAAAGACAATGGTAAATGACAATTGGTGGCGGAGACTCATAACTCGTTCAACGAAAAGACAATGGCAGAACCGATGTACACAAAAGACAATGGTAAATGACAATTTTTGGATACAATTCTGATGAGCTTGAATCAGCAGAAGCTGGGTGCGAAATTGCATTCTTTTAAGGTCAAATTTGCATTGTCCCGTATTATTTATGTGGCCTGTCTGATTTGAAAGAGATACTCTCTTTAGAGATATGGAACTCTTGTTTAACAAAAGAAATCGAAATAAAATCTTATATGTTTAGCTGGTAAGAGGGGAGAGGGTAGTTTAGGTATTTTGAAATTAATTTATTTTTTAATTGAATCAAATTAGAAATAATGGCATAAAAGTAACTTAATTTCGATATTAATGACATTTAGACTATTTTAAGTTATCGGATGACATTTTGACAATTTATCTCTTCGATCGCTTTTATTTTATTTATTTTATCTTTTCCTTTTTCTTTTGCCATCAGCGGCTCAGCCACCTATTGTTGAATCCAGATGAGATCACCCCACCGGACTTGATCCAACGTCCAAAGTCCAAACCCATTTGCTTTCTCCCTTCCCTTGGTTTTAATCACAAAACCTCTCTCTTTCGATCACCATTCATCAATCACATCCTCTATATCCTCCATTAATTACAAATCGATCCTCCATTATTACAAACCGACGCAACTCCGAGGTGAGTCTCTTCCGGTTCAACCTTTCTTTCCTCCAAAACCAAAACGCACACCAGTTGGTAATATCTCAACAATCGGATCGTGGTCTGTCGATAAATAGATTTTCCTACCATGCCATGGACTACTGCTTGCTAAGGCCATGGCTTTTGTGCTTGGAAAATAGGGGACTATGAGTATTATGTTATTCTGGAAGGCTGGCTTTTAGCTCATTTCTGTTGCTATTTGTTATTATTTTCCTGATTTCCTCTATGCTCCGTTGGAAGGGAAAGCTGTTCTTGCCTTAGGTATATGCGGTATTGTTGCCTTACCTTCTTTATCTTTTCCTGACAGATTTAGGTAATCCTTCCTCTTCATTTGGGTCTGCTTCTCTTCAACACATACATGGGGTTAGTATCTTTCTCTTCAACAAATTATACGTATATATTTTTCTACATGTTTGCTTATGTGTCATGTTTAGTGGTTTCGTAGTGATTAATTTTGACCCTGTAGAGAGTCTAGCTAAAATTTTCCCATGATTTCTATGTGTGCATATTTGCAATTTTATCAGAAGACGTGTGAAATGGAACGAGGAAAACTTGCATGAAATTGAATCAACAAAGCCAGTTCGCCAGAAAATCAATGAACCAAAGACACCCTACTATCCAATGATTGATGATGACGGTATGCTAAACCTGTTCTCTCATTTGATTTTAATTTTGGCTATAGATGAGGCATGCCTATTGGCTGTTGTACACATCATTATCAACAACAACAACAAAGCCTTTTGTCCCAAACAAAGACTTTTGTACACAATGTTCACTAATTCACATGAGAGGTTGCAACTTTCCTTTTTCTTTCTTTTGGAAATCTCATTGCCTCAGACCCAGTCAGTGCAGGTACAAGCTAACCGTTATGGGTAGTCCTTGCTGAGATAAACCCAAACCTTGAAAAAAAAGGATGCAAAGAAAAATAACCATTGTGAATTAATTTAGCATTTTTAGGAATAATGTCTCCGAGGCGTGCATTTGATGAGTGCCTCGATGAGTCCGTGAATGCGGAGGCAATTGCATCTGGTTTAAGTGATGTAGCTTCTTCGAGTAGAAACAATGCTTCTGGTAGTGCCGATTGGAGTTCATCTGATGATGAAGCTGATCATGATGCCATGAACCAGGATGAAGGTTATCTTTCTGCACTCTCTGTACAAACATTTTTATGTTAAACCAATTGATCCCTTGATATTAAAGATGTAAGGTGTGTTTGGACTTTAGATGAATGGATTGAATAGTGTAGTTAGCAGCTAACGATTGGATTTGAAATAATTGCTGAGCCAACAAAAGGTATTCCAAATAGCCATCTCTCCACCCAACCACGAAATAGACAAATAGTGATTTGGAATAGTGGCTAACCCAGATTAGAACTATCCTCATCCCATCCAAACATGCCCTTACAAGGTACCTGACAAATATGGAGAATAGGGATTTCAAATAATTATATAGCCTTGCCATTTGCGCAGATGCTTGCGCTTGACCAAGGATCAGGAATCAGGAGACCTGTTGCTAATTGTTTTCTGTAGAGAGCAATCATGAGATCGGCCTATCTCAACTACAAAATTGAATTTACGAACAAAAGAAGCTAAATGAAAACAAATAAAAAGAAGTAAATAATGACAGTTGGTACCAGTTTCCACATACTTCTACCAGCGAGTACCTAGATTGTTAATTTCTATTGTTGATTGTACCAGCATTTTTTCAAGGGAAGATGTTGAACGAGCTTGTACTTCTGAGTTTCTAATAATCTTGTATTTGTAAATGAATTACTTGATTTGTTTGTTAGATTCTGAGACTGAGAGAATGAGAAAAAGCTTCACAGAACACCGGAAAGCTCACTATGACGAATTTAAGAAGGTGAAGGAATTACTGAGAAGTGGGTCCCTTGTAGATAATGATGATGGTGATAATCATGAGAAAAAAGCTTATTCCAGTTCTTCTATGGATGTTTCTGAGGGGCAAAATGAAGACCTTAAACAAAAGCAGCCCATGAGCAGCTAACTAACCTTTCCACCTTTCAAAATCCAATAGAATTCATAACTGGAGGAGAAAATTGAGAGGATTTCTTTTGAATTTTGTTTCGTCTCTCATTTTCCCTGTATTTTATTGGAGGTGCAAGCATTTTGTTTCTGTTTTGGTTGTAATAACGGTTGGTGAATGGCACTTGGTATTGAATGTAATTTAAATGATCGTTTGGAATTGGACAGATACTTTTTTTAGTCGAGTTCTCTTTGCTGAGTGGCAAATGTCAAGTTTGAGTTTTGTTTGCTTGTTATTTTATAGTTGTCGTGGTATTTAACTAGGTAAGTATAATGTTTCAAGGATAGATTACATTATGAACAACGTGAGCAAATTTGGTACCGCGTTTTCATATACTTTCTTGATAGCTGTGTTGTATGGGTGCGGGTGTGGATATCATATTGGATACAATACGGGCAGGGGTGGATTCAGGATTCTCGTTAGAGGGTTCAAGATTTATGGGTTTTTTTTTCCAGGGGATTTGAAATGATGGTTATTCTTAAAAATATTTATCTTATATAGTCATTTGTAAAAAAAATAAAAAATATATGATCATTTTTGGATATATATGGTCATTTTTGAATTTTTTTCAGAGGGTTCAACTGCATCCCCCTGGCTTCACATGGCTCAGCCACTGGATACGGGTGCGGTAATACAGCGATTTCAAAAATTGTTAGATACGAGTGTGTCTATATATATTAAATTTTAATTAAAAAATAATTAATAATATTACAATTTAATAAACAAATCAATAAAATTAATAGTGTAGATTTTCTTGGATTCGAATCTCCTTTATAACAAAATTTATCAACGGTTTTACAAGACATGATTGTCACATGGAGTTTCGAAACTTATCGAGGCGTCGGAGATCGAATTTGTGGTCAAAGTGAATAAAATAACCGGATACGCCAATCTCGATATGCCACGTCATAGATACGCCACGTGACTTATCAGATACGTATCCTAAGGAGTATCCGAATATCGAATACGTATTCGATACAGTACGACAAAGTACCGTAAAGTATCCGGGTAACATAGCCGGAAAGTAAACAGTTGATACAGTCAATTTCAACTAACTAGCAATGAGCCAATGATGATGTAGACGAATACTAGCCATGGATAACATTTGGCTGTAAAGCATAAACTCGAAGCATCAGACCTCCAGCATGGCAGATTGTGCGTGGATAAACCGAATTATGGATTTTCATTAAATAGGATACATACATGAAGATTCTGCTATTAAGGGAGAGATATCACAGTTACGCAGATAGTAAAACCAGATAGTAAAATCAGATATGGAATATAATACGCATAATACTAACAAACATGCAAGCATAGGAGGGAGCAATTGATCATTTACTTGACAATCTTGATAATGAATTTTATAGTAATTCAAGTAAAGTTGAAAACTAAAAACATTTTGGGTGCGTTTGGATCATGTCATGATTAGTGCAAAAATAGTGTTATCTAGATTAGTGGTTGAAATAGTGATTACTTTTTGCTATCTAGATTAGTGCAAAAATAGTGCTAATTTTGTTCTATCTAGGTTAGTGAAATGTTGTTTGGATTGCACATTTGGAGTAGTGATAGTGAGTTAGTAAAATAATAAATTATTTTAGTTTTTTTAACGATAATAATAATAATAAAATAATAAAATATTGATATCAATTTATAATATAATAATAATACAATAATAATAATAAATGATAATAGTAATAAAATAATAATAATAAAATAATGACAATAAAAATAATTATAATAATACTAATAAAATAATAATGACAATAATAATAATAATAAAATAATGACAACTAAAATAATATTAATAAAATAATAATAATGACAATTGTTATAATAATAAAATAATGATAATTACAATAACAATAATAAAAATAATAATAATGACAATTATAATAATAATAATGACAATAATAATAATAAAATAATGATAATTAAAATAATAATAAAATAATATTAATGAAAATTATAATAATAAAATAATGATAATTACAATAATAATAAAAATAATGATAATTACAATTATAATAATAATAATAAAATAATAATGACAATTATAATAGTAATAAAATAATCACAATCAAAATAATAAAAAATAATATTAATGACAATTATAATAATAATAAAATAATGATAATTACAATAATAATAAACATAATAATAAAGACAATTATAATAATACTAATAAAATAATAATGACAATAATAATATTAATAAAATAATGACAATTAAACTAATAATAATAAAATAATAATAATACGACCAATAATAATAAAATAATAATAATAATGACAATTATAATAATACTAATAAAATAATAATGACAATACTAATAATAATAAAATAATGACAATTAAAATAATAATAATAATAAAATAATAGTAATAATGGCAATTATAATAATAATAAAATAATAATAATTACAATAATAATAATAAAATAATAATAATGACAATTATAATAATAATAAAATAATAATGACAATAATAATAATAATAAAATAATGACAATTAAAATAATAATAATAATATTAAATAATAATAACATCAAGATGATGATTACAATGTAATAAAATAATAATTTTGCTAACCATGACATGTGCTAATTTGCTAATCCTACCATTTTGTTGGATTAGCAAAATAGCACTAACCAACACTACTCACAACTTACTAAATCATGTTTGGATCACATTTTTGTGTGGATAGCAACACTTATCCATGATTAGTGCTATTTTTGGTGATCCAAACACTCCCTTTGTTTTCATAGATCTGTTATAGGGCAGATAGCATAAAATTAAATTTTATACAAATTGAGAGTCACTTGGTGATACATCAAAGACCGTTAATATCTCAATGTTCAATCATCAAGTCACTAGACGTAAGAAAATAAACATTGCAAATCTCATCACTGTTTAAAAACATAAATTGGCAAGAAACCCACTTTTACTATTTTGACACGTATATAAAATCTCATATTTTAAACAAAAAGTAAAATAATAAATTAGATTATGCAATTATTTCACATGTTTACACCTTCTAACAGAAATCAAATATTTATTACATTATATTTTGTACGACCATTGTACAAAAACTGTTAAGAAAAGTAGCACAATCCTGGTATTTAGGCTGAAAATTATGGGTGCACTTTCAGGGATGATCAGGAGGTGTTGATACAGGGATAGAAGGCATGACAGAAGTGTCATGAGCTATTGGTCCTGATTTAATTGCAGATTTGGTGCTTGGTGCTGGATCAAGCTCTGGATAGTCGTCTTCAATTTCGGCATTCGTGGCTTCATTCGTTTTTCTGCTTATTGTTGTATCATTATAGTTTTCCTAGGTACAAGAATCAGATGATATATATAGATGGTTACTCTTTATTCATTCAATATATAGTACAAGTAAAGTACCACGCAATGCCAAAAAGCGTGCTCTTCTAAGAAAAAATGGAAGTGAGATGCAAAGAGCACTTGTAACAAACTTTTGGATAAATTATTTTGGAGAAACTATCTGATATTGATGAATTTCTCACCTTATAGACAAATACATCACCTCCATGAATACAAGAGTTCTATTTTTGAACACCTTTGACCTCCCAAACTGTTACATCTGGGTTAGAATTACATCAAGTCCTTTCAGCATTAAATGTACTGACATAGCTCCCAAACTGTTACAAAGTGGTCCATGGATAATGATGCAGCAGTGACATGACGAATAATTTGTTGTGCACCAAAATGTCACCTTTAACTGAAAGAGCTAGATTGACAGAAAGGAGAAAACAGTTTACCTTCAACTTTCTATTGACTGTATCAGTTTGCGGCGTTACAAGAGCTCCTCCACCTCTTGCATCTATCAATCCTATTCCTGCATAAAAAACACATCCTAAATTGAACAACCATACACTAAAGCAAAAACTGTGAAACAAAAGATACTCTGACAGTGACAGGATTGCTATACCTGGAACTGCAATACAACAACTACTTCCCTCTTCGCACAAAACGAGGAAAAAGAAGGCCACGCCAGGGATAAAAACCCAACTCCAAAATCGCCCCGCCATTTCTCTAAGAACCCGTTAAATTCCAATGAGGAACTGTGAGAGACTGAGAAATGAGGTGCTTTTAAGTAGTAGAGGCGCATCGGGAACAATCGAAAGAAAAGAGGAGACGAGAAGGGATGGAGGAGAGCGGGAAGCCGGGGATCGCTTTCGTCAAAACGGCACACCGCGAATCATGGAATGCGAAGATGGCTTCCATCACCATTCGTAAATTTGTTAGTTTCCTTTGGGGAAAAATGTATTAATTGGGCTGGAATTATTATTGAAGAGAGACAATGGGCCTAGTGGAATGGGCTTGGAATGGGCTTTTCTTTTCTCAGTAGAGGAGATGGGTAATGGGCCTAGATAATCTCTCGTCAACTAGTTGAATGGGCTTTTCTTTTCATTTTGTTGGTTTAAATTGGAAACAGTACACGAGCATTATGATATTACTGCCGTCACGTCAAATTGGGCCGGTAAATATAAGAAAGATAATGGGCCTTGTTAAATGTAATTTTTTTAAAAAGATGAAGTAATGGGCCTAATATAATAATCTAATAGCGAGATATTAAGTTTGTGGTAAACCGCCATCATTATTTTATTCCATTGCATTTCTTGTTGTTTCCAAGGTACTATATAATATATAGATCCGTGCATAATTGCATATGCAATTTGTATGTTTATATACTTGCGTAAATTTCTCCATACGGAGTAAATTAATTGGGTTCATTTGTTCTATTTCCATCTGTTTCTTTATTTACTCATAAGTTCGATCCAAACAATGCGCACAACAATTTAACATATACAGAGCGGGAATGAAGGTACTGATTTTGATGTTCAACTTGTATTAGTTGTATTCAAGAGATAATTCCTATATTCTTTGCTAATTAAACAAGTTACAAGCACAAATCACGTAATACCTAACAAAATACACTTCTAAATTTAACAAATGCATGTGTTACCTATGTATATCGATCCTCACATTCACTAGCTTGGAAGTTTATATATATATATATATAGAGAAATGATATGGTGCACCATGATGCCAAAAGAATTATGGCACTGAGAAAACTGACCATTAGATGAGTAACTCCTGCTTTAAGATTCGTACTTTTTGAAGTACTATATATGACCAATCATGAACTGTGGACTTAGAAAACTTGAAAATTGAAAGTCAGTATACTAGCTAAACCAGATTTCCTAAGAGATTAATTGAGCTAAACATTTGAGTAAATTCTCAAGAAATTTTTAAATATTTTTACGAGATACCGGAGCCGAATCGCAACCGAGTTAGAAACTTCTTATGAACGACTGGCGTAATACCGCTAGAAGTTCAATCTATCTAGAAGCTCTAAAGGCAACCGAGACGATTGAAGAACCCGCAAGCGGCTTTCTGAAACCAGCCGAATTTGCGAAAGGAGCCACAACAACATTGATTAAGCAGAACAATACAATAATCCAGCTGCTGGTCAAAATCAAGGAAGATCTCGAAGACTGCAAAACCGCAATCAGGAGACTAGAGGCGGCGAAAACCAAAGTCCCTGAAACAGAAGATCTTACACAATCTATAAACGAACTCCAAAAGGGCTTACATAAACTTAGCCTTGGAGAACCCAGTGAGAAAAAGATAAAGAAGCCAACCGGCCAGTTCTTTGTGTTTAAAAACCCAAAAGAAATATTTGACTCAGTCAAAAACCAAAAATGAGTCAAACAAGAACTGAAACGGTGAGTAGACCAAGCATATCTGGCAGAAACAATAGCCAAAACCCTACAATCGAAGACCAGATAAGAGGCTACAGGCTAGGAAGCCGCATAACATTTGAAGCGCAGAGAAGAATGCCAGGAAGAAGGCATTACAGAAGAAGTCTGGAGTCCCAACTAAATCCAGACGCTGAGCTCAACCATTCACAGTACAGAAGGGCTCAACAAGTTCCAGCTGAGACCTTATACCAGGCTGGATGGTCTGAACGAAATCATCGAGTATACCAACACTACTCAGATGAAAGAGTACTAGTTACAGATGGAGCTCAGGTGGAGCTACCATTTATCTCGCAACAAAGCTACAACCAGTTGGTACAAGAAGGGTTGCAGCATCTGCATATAGGTCTTGTGATGATAAGACTATATGCACTCCATAGGAGAAACGCTGGGGTAAACGCCCTGGTAGTTTTAAGAGACACAAGATGGTCTGATGATCGGGCCATAATCAGTTCTATGGAAATAGACCTGACAGGCGGTACCCAACTGGCGTATACAGCGCCAGACATGACCTTAAGTGTTCATGATTTCAACAACCACATCCAAGTCGTTATACAGACTCATGGCTACGATGGTTGGCAAGGAGGAGAGAGTAATTTACTGCTCTCAAGGTCGTTGATAGGAAGGCTATCAAATACAAGCCACACAAACTTCAGATACAATGTGGAGAGAGTGGCAGAACACCTGGCAAGTAGAGGGATTCGAGCAATTCCAGGCCAGATGAGGTCAACTAAGGAGCTAAGAGGCAGGCAATGGATAATACGGCCAGCAACAGCACCAGCCGTACAGAATCCTCAGACAGCAAGGATAAGGACCATAACTGATGGGTCCTTGGCAGTAAGATTTGGCGGATATTCATCAATCGCGCCACCAGAAGAAGTGATAGTAGGCCAAGCTGATGAAGAGGTCCTAGGTGAAGAATCAGTCCTAATGATGTTCTGTGACTGGCACGAGTCACAGGATGAAGATGAAGATAATGATGAACTCGAGATGTTGCAATTATTGGCAGCATTACCGAGAGAAAAGCAGTCGGCTGAAGAAGATGCCGGACCAATCTGGGATGAATACAACGATTCCAGTGAAGAAGAATGGGTAAACCCATTCTCTCAGAAGGATGGAAGGGAGGAGGTCAAAACCGAAACCATTCTAGCAGCGATGGAATATCCATTGCTCAAAAACCTTGATTCAAAAATTGAAACAATCCTTTCAACCCAATCCACAGCAACTGGACCTAGCAGACCGCGAGAGCCAATGATGGGACCCCCAATGTACCCACCAGGGAGTCTAAGACAAAACCATCAACAACTCGATGTCCCAGAAATAAGAGCTAGAGTTAATAGATTCAAAGGAGGGTTTGCACAACAAAGCAACGAAAGGTTCAACCTTCCTTCAGCGCAAGCAAACCAAGGCGCTATCCTCGTATTGCCTGAGGATATAGGGCAGTACAGTGATGTGATCTCCAGGTGGGAGTCAATCACCCTAAACCTTGTTAACGAAAGAAACTGGGCTGATAATAAAGGCAAGGTCATTTACATTGAGAATCTACTGGGAGAGGTAGAGAAAAAGACGTGGATACAATGGCGAATGGCGTATCCCCAAGAATATGAAGAATTGGTGAATATTGCCGATGATCCACAGAATGTTATTTCCCAGGTTAGAAGGATAATCCTACTTGAGGACCCTTACCAGGGTTCGACAGTAGAGCAAGATCAAGCCTACAATGATCTTGAGAGATTAGCATGCAATAACATGAAGGACCTATTTGACTACATGAATGATTATAAGGTCCTAGCAGCCAAGTCAGGACGTATGTATATCAGTCTTGAGCTCTCTGAGAAATTTTTCAGAAAGATGCCCCCTCTAATCGGAAAAGAATTAGAAAGAGCGTACATGGAGAAGTACCCGGGGAGCACTGTCGGAGTACTGCCAAGAATTAACTTTTCATACCAGTACCTGGCAGAATCATGCAAGAGAGCAGCACTACAAAGAAGTTTGAAAGATCTATCTTTTTGTAGCAAAATCCCAATTCCAGGCTACTACCAGAAGAATAAGAAATATGGGATCAGAAAAGCAAAAACCTATCGCGGAAAACCACATGAATCTCACATAAGAGTATTCAAGAGAAAGAACGCGGACAAGGTGAGAAAATGCAAATGCTTTATTTGTGGTGAAGAAGGTCACTTCGCCACAGACTGTAGAAGAAAACAAGGTAACATTGCAAGAGCTGCAATTGTTGAGAACCTTGACCTAGATGATGACTGGGATATCTTGTCTGCTGACCAAAACGAACCGGATAGTGACGCTATATGCTCACTTTCGGAGGGTGAGGTTGGCAATGCAAGGACAGTCATCATGGAACTTGGAGACACACCGTTTGAATCAATCTTCATGCTCCAAGAAGAAACGCCATCATGGCGAAAGCAACCAAACCTGCCTACTGAAATGAGGAATTGTGAACATTCATGGGAGGCTAATGGTGAAATACCACGAGGTTGCGAGAGATGTAACTGTTGTTTAGAGACAACAAACAGCAAAATGAGGGCGCACTGTGCAAAATGCAAGATGACTGTGTGTCCCATGTGTTCAAGGTTTGTGTTAGGAAGAAAAATCATGATAAAAACACAAAACCTAAGTCCTTATGATAGCAAGGATGAGCTTATCAATGAACTTTTAAGCTATATCCAGTATCTCCTAGCAGAAAACGCAAGAATGAAGGATCAATTGTGGGAAAATGAGCTAGTAGCAGATATGGCCAAGCTAGATATCAAAGGCAAGCGTAAGGTGGTGGGAGAAGTAGAAGTCGATTCAGATGATAGTGATGAATCCCCACCAAATGTTGCATTTCCCAAGAAGGCCAATCCAAATCAGAACCTTATAATAAAAGAGATGGCCAATAAACTCTCCGATGACGAGATAAATACTGCAGTCCCAGACCCTAGAAAAGGAAGAAGGGTAATCAACAGGTTGTACAGCATTGAACTGCAGATAGAAATACCAGGGGTAAATCCTTTTAAAATTCAGGCGATATTAGATACAGGCGCTACGGTGTGCTGTGTAAACCAAGAATTTATACCCCCTGAGGCTTTGGAGCCAAGTCTATACCCTATACAGATAAATGGGGTAAACTCTCAGCAAATCGCAAACCTGAAACTGAAGAATGGGCAGATGTCTATTGAAGACAACAAATTCAGAATCCCATTTACATATGCATTCCCGATGGGCAAGGAAGGAGGTGTCCAAATGCTAATTGGATGCAATTTCATCAGAGCAATGCAAGGTGGATTGAGAATCGAAGGGCAGATGGTTACATTCTACAAAAATGTAACAACAATAACCACCAGGGCAGATGTTGAGATCATTTCTCAAGCAGCAGTGGAAGAACTTGACCTATCTGAGCTTGAATACATAGAGGTCAAAGAAGTCGTTGCCTATAACTGTGGTGATGAGTCACCATGGTTCAAGAATAAATTCAGAGACCTGCTAAGAAGACTGAGGGAGCAGGGCTATATTGGTGATGACCCGGTTAAACACTGGGCGAAAAATCAAGTAACATGCAAACTGGATATCATAAACCCAGATATCACAATACAAGACAAACCCTTAAAGCATGTTACCCCGGCTATGAAGGAACATTTTGACAGGCATGTGCAAGCGTTACTAAAAATTGGGGTAATCCAACCGAGCACAAGCAGGCATAGAACCATGGCCATAATGGTAAATTCGGGTACAACCATAGACCCGGTTACAAAGAAAGAGGTCAAAGGGAAGGAGCGGATGGTCTTTAATTACCGCACCTTCAATGACAACACACACAAAGACCAGTACAGTCTACCAAGCATTAACACCATCCTGAAGAAGATTGGCAACAGCAAGATATTCTCGAAATTCGACCTAAAAAGCGGATTTCATCAAGTTGCCATGGATCCAGAGTGAATACCCTGGACGGCATTTGTGGTACCTGGAGGACTCTATGAATGGCTAGTCATGCCATTTGGCCTGAAAAATGCACCAGCGGTATTTCAAAGGAAGATGGACAACTGCTTTAGAGGTACAGAGGATTTTATAGCAGTTTACATTGATGATATCCTCATTTTCTCAGAAACAGAAGAACAACACGCAACACATCTGAGTAAAATGTTGGAGATATGTGAAAAATGGGGACTGGTGCTATCTCCTACTAAGATGAAAATCGCGGTAAAGGAGATTGAATTCCTTGGGGCAGTAATCGGTGAAAGTAAGATCAAACTTCAGCCCCATATAATCAAGAAAATAGTTCAGTTTGACAACGAAAAGATGAAGGAGAAAGCTGGGCTCAGATCCTGGCTGGGAATACTGAACTATGCGAGAAGCTACATTCCTAATCTGGGAACTCTCCTTGGGCCATTATACTCCAAAACAAGCCCTCATGGAGACAAGAGGCTAAAACCCTCTGATTATCAGCTCATCAGCAAGATAAAAGAGCTGGTACAAAATCTTCCTGATCTTGAATTACCACCTCCTGGATCCTATATTGTTCTTGAAACAGATGGGTGTATGGAAGGATGGGGCGGTGTTTGTAAGTGGAAGAAGAAGAAGAATGATCCTAGGAACACAGAACGGGTTTGTGCTTATGCCAGTGGGAAATTCCCGGTAATAAAATCGACAATAGACGCTGAAATCCATGCATGTATGGAGACGATGAAAGCTCTCAAGATTCACTATCTTGATCAACAAGAAATAACCCTTAGAACAGACTGTCAAGCTATCATCAGCTTCTACAACAAATCAGCGCAGAACAAACCGTCCAGAGTTAGATGGATTAACTTTGTTGATTTTATAACTGTTACAGGGGTACAAGTCAATTTTGAGCACATTGACGGCAAACTAAACGTACTCGCTGATGCACTTTCAAGATTAACTGCTAATATGGTTTATACCAGAAGCAGTGAAATAACTGACGCATGTCTGAAAAATCTTGAAGAAGTAATTGGGGAAGTAACCCAGGCACCAAACAAGGAAGTTTTCATAAACTTGTGCCAACTAATAGAAAAGATTTCTTTTCTATTAGAAAGAAATTGAATGTTTTGATTGCGGAAGTGGTGGACCGCAGAAACAAAGCAGAAGCTTGGGAAGCACTGTGTGGGCAAAATGCTCCATTAGCCCGATACTCGCATACAACAGAAGACACCTTTGTATGTTACCCAAGAAGCATTGAAGAAGAAAATGCTATGACTAGCATATTATCCGATCTGTACAAAGAACAAGCCTGTAAAACTTGCATACAAGTAGAAATACTTATTGCCATGAAGTATCTCCAGAAAACAAGGCTTGAGTCAATAGCAACAAAAGACAATTGGGCGAGTGACATGTTAGGAAGGGTGGATGCTAGCATACAGGCACTCATCCAATGCCACGACACACTGATAGAGAGCTACAGAGAAACCCACTTCTAAAAGCTGCTTTATTAAAGTTCCTCTTTTTCTTTTGAGATGACTCCTTAGTGTGCTGGAGCATCTACTTTATTCTGAGTGGTTTTGCTTTTTCTTTATTTTAAGATGTCGTCTTGTGTGCCGACGCATCTTTTTATTTTTGAGTGGAAGACAAGAGTTAGTTGATACCTCTTTATTTGCATGACGATGGGGCCCAATGCGCACCCGGTGCAATAATAGAGATCCTATCTCAAGTCTATATATTGTAACATCTTATGAAGTTGCAAGCACAGCAGAGAACATCTGAAAGCTTACTTCTTCCAGTTAAATAAAATCAAGTTTCCAGCTCCTAAATTTCAGTCCCTAAGTCTCAAGTTTCCAGTACATAATTTGTCCGAGAGCTTGAGCCGATCAGACTTCCGCACGATTTCCATTTGGTATCAGAGCTACGTTTATTACTCTTGACTTCTGGTTAGTAATGGCTTTCTAAATTCTTTCATAATTTCTAGGAAAACAGGAAGGGAACGGTCATAGAGGAATGACGAAAGGGGTAAATTAAACCTGAAAAGCTTGAAGTTTGGGAGATGTGTACTTAGTATAGGCGATAAAGGGGGAAAAGTACCCAGAAGGGGGAATAGTACCATTACGTTCGTAATATTAAGAAGGCACCCAAATGAATGGCTATAAAGTTTTAAATCAAACGGTTAAGAAGAGTCTAATGCCAAAAGAGCCTTGGCACTATAGTGCACGATAGCCTATCCCTATATATATATATATATATATATATATAGAGAGAGAGAGAAATGCTAAAATGCACCATGATGCCAAAAGAATTGTGGCACTGGGAAAACTGAACCATTAGATGTGTATCCCTTGTTTTAAGATTCGTACTTTTTGAGTATTATGTAAAAATTTCAACTTGTAAAAATATGACCAATCCTGAACTGTGGACCTAGAAAACTTGAAATTGAAAGTCAGTAAAACACATATTTAACCAAATTTTAATACATGAGCGACTGAAGAATAACACAAAAGAGCACAAACTACTTGGAAGCGTTAAAAGCAACCGAATCAATTGAAGAACCCGTGATTGGTTTTGTGAAACCAACTGAAGCAACAAAAGGCACATCAATAATAATCAAGCAAAATAACACAATAATACAACTCTTGGTTAAGATAAGCGAAGGAATTGAAGATTGTAAAGAAACCATCCATAATATCAGAAAAGTTGTAGCTGAACAAGCGTCAGCTGGGACAAAATCTGATATCACAAATACAATCGAAGATCTACAAAAGAGTCTAAATAAGCTAAGTCTAGGAGAACCAGTCCCTAGACCTAAAAAGAAGGAAGTACCGTTTTTCGTGTTCAAAGATCCACGTAAAATATTTGAAGAAGAGAAGAAGAAGTCCTCGTCTTCCTAAAAATGAACCGAACACATACGGAAACCATTACGGGACCACGGCCGCCTATATCTAATCATGAACAGAACAGCCGTAATGAAAACCAGACTCCAACAATAGATGATCAAATAAGAAACTATAGACGTGGTCATAGATTACGTCAGGAAATCTCAAGAAGATTACCCGGAAGGCGACAAATCGGGTATAACAGGAGTCTAGAGTCACAACTAAACCCGGACGAAGAATTAGACATATCTCAGTTTAGAAGAGCGCAATCTGTTCCAGCAGAAACGTTGTACCAAGATGGCTGGACAGCTACACAACATCGGGTTTATCAGCATTATTCTGACCAGAGAATACTGACAACGGGTGGACAACAGTTGGAGTTGCCATTCATCACATAGCAAAGCTATGAAGAAATTCGTAGGTCAGGTCTCCAACATTTTCACATTGGGTTAATTATGATTAGGCTGTACACTTTACATCGCAGAAACACAGGTGTCAACGCACTGGTTGCTATCCGAGACACCAGATGGGCAGATGACAGGTCAATTATTGGCACAATGGAAATGGACCTAACAGCCGGCACCCAATTGGCTTATCTTGCACCCAATATCATGCTTAGTATAGCAGATTTCTTTAACCATATCCAATTAGTTGTCCAAACTCATGGGTATGAGAATTGGCAAGCAGGCGAAAGCAATTTGCTGTTAACGAGATCATTGATTGGTAGATTATCAAATACTAGTTACACTAGTTTCAGATATAACGTACAAAGGGTATCTGACTATTTAGCTAGTAGAGGTGTCCAGGCAATCCCCGGTCAATCACACACAACTGAAAGTTTACGGGGTTTACAATGGGTTATTAGACCACCCAGTGTAGCAGAGGTACAACATCCTCAAAGAGCTGTTATTCGTACACGATCAGACAGTTCAGTACTATTAAGATTCAAGAATTATTCTGCTACAAAGCCAAATGAAGAACCATCAATCGGTATAAACGATGAAGAACAATTATCTGATGATGAAATTACTCAAGAGACTGCCCTAGTACTATTTGTTAACGAGTCAGATGATGAAGAAAACGACGAGGAAGAATACACGTATTGGGAGTCTATCAAGCTAACGGCCAGTCTAGCTGAAGATATAGGAGACGAAAGACCTATATGGGATAACGAACCTATATGGGACCAAGATGAAAATGATGAAGAAGATTTTGTGAATCCTTTCACGAAAGGTGGTGGGAATAACGACGAGTTCAAAAGTTTTGAAACAGTATACGTTTTAGGCCAAGAACCGGAAACTGATTATCCAATCCTAAAACAATTCCTTGATAAACTTACCACACAACATAAAACTTTATCATCCTCAATAACTTCCAATTACAACATACCACCTCAACCAACCATGGGATTAAGAAATTATCCACCAGGTGGCCTTAGAAATGATCATGAAGCAGGAGGTAGTGGAGGTTATACACAAAGACCCAGAGGCTTACCCGGAGGTATCGGGAGACATCAAAATGAACAGTGGAACTTGCCCACAGCAATGCAAGAACAAGGCGCAATGTTAGTTTTACCAGAAGACATTGGTCTATACAACGATGTGATATCCTGATGGGAAATCATAACTCTAAATCTAATAAGTGAGCGAAACTTTGATAGTAACAAAACAAAAGTACAATTCATCGAGAACTTATTAGGTGAAGTTGAAAAGAAGATCTGGATACAATGGCGTATGACATTTGAGACTGAATACTTAAACTTAGAGGCCATAGCTGATGATACGCAGAACGTTATTTCACAAATAAGAAGAGTCCTGATATTAGAAGATCCATATCAAGGGACTACAGATGAGCAGGATCGCGCGTATCAAGACCTTGAGAGATTATCATGCGAACATGTAAAGGACCTATTTCTTTACATGAATGATTTCAAAGTTCTAGCGGCAAAATCGGGCAGGATTTACTTATCTCCCGAAATATCTGAAAAGTTCTTTAGAAAAATGCCGCCACTTATAGGGAAGGAACTCGAAGAAGCTTTCAAAAAGAAATTCTCTGGCAACACAATTGGGGTAATTCCCCGGATACACTTCTCCTATCAATATCTAGCCGAAATGTGTAAGAAGGCTGCATTACAACGAAGTCTAAAAGACTTAACAATTTGTAGTAAAATACCCATCCCTGGTTACTACCAGAATAACAGAAAGAAGTATGGGTTGAGGAAAGCCAAAAACTATAAAGGAAAACCCCATGATTCACATGTAAGGGTTTTCAAGCGAAAACATTCGGATAGAGTTAGAAAGTGTAAATGCTTTATCTGTGGCGAAGAAGGTCACTTTGTCAAAGATTGTAGAAATAAAAACGGTAATCTAGTCAGAGCAGCGGTCATAGAAAACCTTGATTTATCGGATGACCTGGATGTTGTCTCTGTTGATCTCAATGAACCGGACAGTGATGCTATTTGCAGTGTATCTGAAGGAGAATCCGGTAGAACTGAATATCAAGTACGTACGGCAATAGAAGATTTACCATTAGAAACAAACTTGATGTTACAAATAACTGATTTCGGGTGGAGAAGTAAAATACAATTACCCGAAAACCAAGAAAAATGTGAGCATAGTTTTAATGATACAGAAGTCCAAAGCAGTTGCAACTTCTGTAAACTTACCATTAAACTGGAATACAGTAAAAGATGTGAAGAATGTGGTTTACAAATCTATTCACTATGCGCCCCGTTTTATTTTGGGATACAAGTTAAACTAAAGGTTTCCTTACAATCGAGACCTTATAACAACAAAGATGCACTCATTAAAGAGTTAACAAATTACATAGTGTATCTTGAGAGTGAAAACGAGAGGTTGAAACAAGTGTTAAGAGAATAGGAACTAATTAGAGATTTGACAAATGATTTTAACAATCTCAACACACATGAAAAGATAGAGGTAGAAGATGTAACAGAAGATGAAACGACAAACGTTCTATTTGAAATTGATGAATCATCTTACAAAGCCGAAACCTCTACACCACACCATGAAAAGAAAAGAATATTCAACCGTCTATACAATTTGATAGTTACGTTTGAAATCCCAAACGTAAAACCATTTGAAATAAGAGCTATCTTGGATACTGGTGCAACAAATTGCTCAATTGATCAAACAGCAATTCCAGAAGAAGCTCTTGAACCTAGCCCATACCCTGTTCAAATCACAGGAGTTAATTCAACTCAAATTGCGAATAAAAAGCTGAAAGGAGGACAAATGATTATTGGAGAAAATAAATTTAGGATTTCTTTTACATATAGCTTTCCAATGGGTATGCAAGACGGTATCCAAATGTTGATAGGATGCAACTTCATAAGATCGATGCAAGGCGGTCTTAGAATCGAGGGTAATGTGATTACATTCTATAAAAATGTCACAATTGTTCAAACCACAACAGAAACTGTTGCCCACACAGTTGCGATTGACGAATTGGGATTAGATGAAATAGAATATATAACAATTCAGGATGCGTTATATCATCAGTCTTTAATTACAAATCCCAAATTTGAGAAAAGATTCAGTAGCCTGTTATCAAGGCTTAAAGAACAAGGATTTATCGGGAATGATCCTCTTAAACACTGGCAGAAAAATAAGGTCGTTTGTAAATTGGATATAATTAACCCGGACCTTACAATAGAGGATAAACCGCTTAAACATGTAACGCCATTAATGAAGGAACAGTTTGATAGGCATATCAAGGCGTTATTGGAAATTGGAGTCATTAGACCAAGTACAAGTAAGCATAGAACAATGTCTTTCATTGTTAACTCAGGAACGTCTATTGACCCGAAAATGGGAAAATAAATCAAAGGCAAAGAGAGGATGGTCTTAAACTACAGAACATTAAATGATAATACTCATAAAAACCAGTATAGTTTGCCTGGAATTAATACAATCCTAAAGAAAATAAGTAATAGCAGGATTTTCTCAAAATTTGATCTAAAGAGTGGCTTCCATCAAGTTGCCATGAGTCCTGAGTCAATACCCTGGACAGCGTTTATAGTACCAGGAGGATTGTATGAATGGTTAGTTATGCCATTTGGCCTGAAAAATGCCCCTGCAATATTCCAGAGAAAAATGGATAATTGCTTCAGAGGAACAGAGGCATTTATTGCGGTATACATAGATGATATTCTGGTATTTTCCGAAAATGAAGAAAAACACGCACAACACTTAGAGGTGATGTTAGACATATGTGAAAAACACGGTCTGGTCTTATCACCAACGAAAATGAAGATCGCAGTACCAGAAATCGATTTTTTAGGAGCTCAGATAAATCGTGGAAAAATCAAGCTCCAGCCGCATATAATAAAGAAGATTGCCAATTTTGATATTGAGCAACTCAAAGAAAAGAAAGGTCTTAGATCATGGCTCGGGATATTAAATTACGCCAGATCTTACATCCCGAAACTGGGAATTTTACTAGGACCTCTCTACTCGAAAGTTAGTCCACACGGTGATAAACGCTTGAAAGCCTCAGATATTGATCTTATAAGAAAAATTCAGGAATTAGTCCAGAATTTACCGAATCTGAGCTTCCCACCGGAGGATGCTTATATTGTTTTGGAAACTGATGGGTGCATGGAAGGATGGGGAGGCGTGTGCAAGTGGAAACCCAGGAAACATGACCCTAAATCATCTGAAAGAATTTGTGCCTATGCTAGCGGAAAATTTGATGTTGTAAAATCAACGATTGATGCAGAGATACATGCTTGCATGGAGACCTTATCCGTAATGAAGATTCATTACTTGGATAAATCCGAAATCACTTTGAGGACGGATTGTCAAGCAATAATCAGTTTTTACAACAAGTCTTCATCTAACAAACCCTCGAGAGTTCGATGGGTAAAATTTGTTGATTTTGTAACAGGTACAGACGTACAGGTAAACTTTGAACATATTGAAGGACACTTGAACTCACTAGAAAATACTCTCTCTCGGCTAACAACATTTACTCTCAGCACAAAATGTCTAACAGACAACCAGGAGTTAATGTTGGAAAAGTTAGAACCAGTACTGGACGAACTAAGCAATGGAGAGAAAAACAATCTGTCAACACCGAAGGAACAGGTTCAATCATTGCAAGAGAGAATCAAGAAAACCTTTCCACAGATGAGCAACATGCACATATATTCGAAGGTCTCAGAAAGCCAAGCCAAAATCTTGAATCATACCAAGAGATCGCACAAAGATTGTCCGACACCAAGAAACTGCAGGTGCGAAACTCCTTGGTGGACATACGACAGTTAGTTTCAATTATTGCGCGTGAAGAAAAATACTGTAAGCCATATCAACGCAGTGATTGTATTTTAACTGATAACTACTGGGAACTTAAGGAACAACTTGAAAAACTAAAAAGAATTGAAAAAGATCTTGAGTTCATCCTTGAGTACAATGTAAAAATGTAGAGTTTTAGGAAG
The DNA here is from genome assembly GCA_964058865.1 of Eleocharis quinqueflora. Classification (NCBI taxonomy): domain Eukaryota; kingdom Viridiplantae; phylum Streptophyta; class Magnoliopsida; order Poales; family Cyperaceae; genus Eleocharis; species Eleocharis quinqueflora. The sequence continues at coordinate 73,816 of CAXKVX010002489.1, forward strand.
CTATGGTGAGCCTCTTTTATTTTTGAGTCCAAAAATTCAGTAGTAGTTCATGAGCTGCTGAATTAGTGTGAAATAAATTAAGGTTCAGACTGGCAGGGTCCTACGGGTAACTGCTGTCTTTTTTTTTAGGTTGAGTATGTTTTATATTATGTGTTTTCTTGCTTTTACTTTGCAAGTGGAAGTCTCTTTACAGATGGGCGGACACAAGTTCTGCAAGAAGGGATTACAGGTGGATGGATTGGAGCCGTTCACCAAAAGCTTGCTTTATTTTGAGTGGAGTGTAGTGCTCAATTATATGAGCATCTTTTACTTTATTGGAGTGTAGTGATCAATTATACTAGCAGTTAGCTGAGTCACCCACTCACTTTTGTTATCTTTTGCTCAATTATGTGAGCACCTTTGTCCTTTGTCTGAGTGGTTAGATGAGTCACCCACTCACTTTTGTTGTCTTTTGAGACAGAGTATTGTGGATATCAATTTATTCACATGTCGATGGGGCCCAATGAGCACCCGATGTGGTAAATTAGAATCCAGACTCTTGAGTTTCTTAGCTTATAAATACCTTGTGTATTCAGAGTTGCAGGACACGCTGAGAACCAGCAAGTCTTACTTCTCTAAGTTTGACAATATTAATAAAAATCCACTTTTCTTTAATTCTTGTTCATATTCCGCAATTACCTTTCTTACTCTCCCGCATCCGTCGTGATCTGTGAAGTTTGAAAGCTGAGATCCTGAGATCGGACCCCAACCTGGTATCAGAGCTTAATTTTTTGTCAGTATCTTTCATGGCTTTCTAAATTCTTTCATAATTTTTAGGAAAACAGGGATGGAACGGTCATAAAAAAAAAAAAAAAAAAATCGAAGGGATATAAAAATTGAACCCGAAAAGCTAGAAGTTTGGGAGACGTGTACTTAGTATAGGCGATAAAGAGGGAAAAGTACCCAGAGGGGGGAAATAGTACCATTACGTTCGTAATATTAAGAAGGCACCCAAATGAATGGCTAGAAAGTTTTAAATCCAATGGTGAAGAAGGGTCTAATGCCAAAAGAACCTTGGCACTATAGTGCACAATAGCCTATCCCTATATATATATATATATATATATATATATAGAGAGAGAGAGAAATGCTATGGTGCATTGCAATGCCAAAGAGTCTTTGGCATCACGCTTTCTGGACCGTTAGATCTATCTCCTGATCTGATCGCTGATGAGATTAAAATTTCGGAACTGGATGCCTCCAGTCCAGTCGGCTCGACTTGATTCATTTGAAGTCATTTGAATCTCGACATTCTCTCTCATAGCTCTAGAGCTTTCCTGCTCCGCCACCTCTCCACCTGGCGCCTCTTTCTGCTTCACGACGGACCCTCTCTCTAGATCTCTCTCTCTCTCTCTCTCTCTCTCAACGAGCTGATCTCTCTCGTGATCTGTGCTACTCTCTCTGTTGGTACCGATAAAACTGCTCTCCGTCACTTTTGAACTCCTCTCCTATTTTATTGATTTCGTGGATGTACCTCTCCTTGTTGATTTCGTGGAAGCTCCAATCCTTTTGTACTGAACTGAGGTTACAAATTTCCCAATAGATTTGGTGTTTTTATTTTCTTGTATGATTGTATCTGAATTGTACTGTTATCATCCTTGGTTCCTCTAACTGAATTGAGGATATACATGATTTATGTTTCGTTTGTACTTGAAACCTTGTTTGATTAACATGCTTGTAGTAATTTGTATCGTAGTGAATATATGATTTATTAAGTTCAAAGTGATTAAATCGTATCAACAATTCAAAGCTATTGAAAGTTCTTTCTAAAATCTGGAACTCATTTACTAAGGGTATGCATGATTGTATTTATTGAAAAATTATATTCAATTCTCAGTAAGGATTGCATATAGTGAAGACAGTGAAGAAAGTGAAGAGTGAAAACAGTTGGATGTTGAAAATGAAGAGTGCTGACTGCTGCCAGTGAATAATGAAAACTTGAATGTTGTGTTATAATTAATGTTTTAGCCTGCTTTGTAATGTTTAGAATATCTGTGTAGTGCTTGCTTGGATGTTTGTAATATTTAGAATTAATTGTTATCCAGAACTTTGAACCGGATAAAAGTAATGCTTATAATTCATTGTTAACTGGAGGTTTAGAATTTCTATGTATCTTTCTCATAGTGTTTCTACTGTTTTGGTTTGATTAACCAGCACTCATACTCACTAAAATATTGCATTTTCTTTCTCATATGCGCATATGCATATGTCTGTACCAATCACTATATACTATGATGCATGTCTGCACCAACCTAGCAAAACTAACAATCCATTAAAAAACAGAATACAATAGCAGACGGCTAATTTTCGTGAAGCCAATGTAAGATATCATTCATCCAAATTACATCACATAGCCAATAAAACTATAATTAGAATTACAAAATATGAAAATAAAACTAAAATTAAATTAGAACATAGCCAACATTGCCAACTTAAATTAGAATACATATACAAATTACATCACAAAGACAACATATCCAAACTAACATCCAAATCATAGAACATGCAAATCAAATTAAAATTAGTACACTACATCCAAGCCAACATTCTCCAGCTTAACTAACATCCAAATAGAACTAACATCTAAATAAAACTAACATCCTAATTACATCTCATGCAACTTAAAAAGAACAACAAGGAGCAAGCTAACTACAATTAAGAGTGCCCTAATTTTCTTGTACATCATGTTCATTTTATCTTCTTACTGTTCATTTGATATTTGAGTAGAATAAGGTGGAATTCTACGTCAATAACTGCAAAAACAGTAAAACACCAATAACAGCAAAATGGATCAGAACAAATAGTTGTTTGGGTACATATATGTACCAGCAATAGAAGTAAAACAATACCTATCTTGTTATTTTTTAAACATTTTATCAGATACAAATAGATACTTTACTGATCACGCCTTATCATACCAGAAAACATTAGCCAAAAGCTCTAGGACATCTCTACACTTTTGCATAATCATGCAATGAAAAGGGAAACAAAGGACAAACTATCATGTAATATATTATAAGTCTTGCATTTATAAATCACTGGTATTATTTATTTATATCTGAAGCAGACTTTGACCAGTAGTAGAAATATAATACAAACTACTGCATACTACATCTCTTAGATACTGATCAATCATTATTAGTGCCAGAAACAACACAACTTAATATAGATGCATGCGAGAACTAGTGCTACTTGTAGCTTCTAGCTTGCTTCTGGGGGCAAAACACGACATTGTAAATAAAGCCATAGAGACACAAAACTACTAGTAAAATTTCAAGCTACATTTGTGATATTAAAAACAACCTTAATGAGTGGGAATCACGACTTTCAGATGAACAAATAACCTTTTTGGGACTTGACGACCTTGAGAGGGAAATCACAATCTTCAGTTTTGGATGGAGAGAGAGAACGTCAAGAAGGGGTCAGGTGAGAGGTAGGAGACGAGTGGGCTTTAGATCGCCAGGATGGTTTTTGAATCGGGAGCTAGAGTTTCGAATCGGGAGAGGGAGGAGACGAATGTCGGGAAAGGTTTATGCGAGATTAGAGAGAATGCCAGTTTATTTGAAATGAATCAAGTCGAGCCGACTGGACTGGAGGCATCAGTTCCGAAATTTTAATCTCATCAGCGATCAGATCAGGAGATAGATCTAACGGTCCAGAAAGCATGATGCCAAAGACTCTTTGGCATTGTAATGCACCATAGCATTTCTCTATATATATATATATATATGAGCATGGCTAAAATAATATGCATAGTACACCCCATAACGTACTATGCGCCCATTTGTATTTAATTTGGTCATTAAATTGATATTTAAGTTGCTCAATAAATTCTTCATATCAAAATCTTGTAGGAAATAAAATTTCGTGATTTTTAGAGCTTTCTTGCTATTTTTTAAATATTTTTTAAAAACAGTCCAGAAATGACACTTTTGTAGTATTAAATCTGGACTGTTTTTAAAAAATATTTAAAAAATAGCTAGAAAGCTCTAAAAATCACGAAATTTTATTTTCTACAATATTTTCATATGAAGAATTTATTGAGCAACTTAAATTTCAATTTAATGACATATATCTATATGCATGGTACGTTATGGGGTGTACTATGCATATTATTTTAGCCATGCTCTATATATATATATATATATATATATACCAGTGAACAATGATTGGGCAGCCATTTGACGCCAACAAATTAAAAGATTGTTCAGAGATAATTAAGATGTATTTAAAGCTGAGCTGCTTAGCCTTTTGCACAGCTAGAAACTCTCGTTATTTTGTCTCTATGCTTTTGGCTTCCTAATGGTTGGGGCATATGCGGTAACATTGAAGCACCTACAAATCTTGTTTTATTTCTAACCAAATGCTCCTGTTTGTATATATAATGCCTTGAGCACATGCTCATGCATGCTCCAACCCTTACTTTCATGGCAAGACTCTTGTCTGTTCTCTGTTTATTTTTCTTAAATATTGAGAAATGGACAAGAAATGCTGTGAAAAAAGAGAATTCTCCCTCGAAAAAGTAGGAAGGCTATTAGTTAGCTCCTTGTCTCTTAGTTTTTGTAGTTTTAAGTATAAGAGTCCTATTCAGTGCACTTTAATAAAGGGATTTGTTTAGGTGTTGCTCTTAACTTATGTTGTTCTGAATTATGTGCTTTAATCGAGATGCTTTTCATTATTTTTTTGGCACTGCATGGAGATAAAGGAGCAGCCTATTATTTACTTGAGTGTATCACTAATTGGAATTCAACTTCTCTCCAGTTCAATTAGTAACAATTATTGTATTTATGTGGAAACCTTTTTAACTCATGATTTGCACATCTAATTCAACTAGTTGTATATATTATGGGTTTTGCTATCATGTTCTCTTTGTAAATTTTGTTAATCATTGAATCTTTAACATAATAATCAACAAATTCAACCATCAATTGATAGGATGCAAAATAATAAACCAAGTATTCAATACTAGTTTGTCGAAAACGAGAAGATCTTAGAAAAACTAACTTATAATACTCATATTGAAGAACAGGGATTCACTATTTCTGTCTTAATTCAGTAATTAAAGTTAAATGCTCCCACCGTTTCCTCAAGGAATTGGAGAAGATACAAGTCGAATTCATGGAATTAAACTGGTCTATAGTACGGCCGAAAGTCTCAGTCCTTTTTGAGTAGGTAACTAAAGCCCAGAGAGATACCATCAGGCACCTCCTTTTCTTTGAGATTTTTGAGTAAAAGTGATCAGAATGTCACAAGCTCTTGTTTTCATCTGTAAAGCAACTTTCTGGGTTTTCAAGTAGAATCCCTTTCTCTCCTTACAAAATAGTAAAGGAAATCAATTAGTAATTGGATCTCTTTTCTGTCTGAGAATCTGGACTGCTTATCTGTACTGTAAATACGATATCTGGAAAAGTATTTGGTCAAATTATATACGGTATAACGGTACCATATGCATTATATATATATATGTGTGTGTGTGTGTGTGTGTGAAGTGTGATGGCTTTATCAACATCATTCACTGATTTAGTGGAGCAACAATTTAGTTGAAGTTGGGCGTAATAAATTAAAATATAGCTTGTTATAAAACTATCCCTTGAGACTTAATTTCTCTTGTAATTATTATATGTTGTTATGGTCTTATGGAGCCCCATTTAAAAGGAAAAAGCATTCTCATTGGTGCAGGAATTATATAATTAATGTACATGTGAATATGACAGATGAAAGCTACTATAATATATCAAAATTGGCTAAACCTAAATGTGCAAAATTAAGATCTATTGGCTAACTACTTCAAATCTTCAAATTGTTTACTTGTTATGTTTGGATGCTGTTGTGTCATTTATTAATTATTATCTCAAATTTAGCACGTTCATTGCAGTTTCTATAGCCAAATTTAGATAAACTGTCAACATCACTAATTAAAATTTATTGACATGAGAGGGAATATAAGACATTCTCCGTGCAGCAGTTCGGGAAGTATAATTTTGTCAGATGATCATAAGATCAATGCTTCATACACACTTCTAATGTACAAACCAGAAGATATATATAGGTAATATACTAATATATTGGACAATTTTATGAAATATCAAATATCCTTGTGGGATCCAACTTCAGGAAAAAAAAAGCATTCAATCTTCCCTTCCCTTTCTCTTTCCTCCGTTTTCTCCCAACTTCGTTCCTTGACTGTTCATCTTCTCGCCAAATCGTGTCGAATCAAAAGCAAGTTCTCTTATATGCCTAAAACCTAGAATTTTGATATCGAAATTTTGTTTTCTCTTGCTGGAACTTTGTAAGTATTCTCGAATCTCGATTACGATCACTACCTTCCTTGGATATTAGAATTCATGGTTGTGCAATCTATACAAATCACCTGTCTGCTACTTGTAAGAATTATATCCCTTTTAGTATCTTTTCTTCAAAGCATGTTGTTACAAATCAATTGGATTAAGAAATTCGTATTCATGAAAATTTCAATTCTGACATCAAACACACCACAACTTCTGATATCATTTTATATGATGGTTCCTAGTGGTTTTTCTCAATTTGTCGTATTTATTTATTTTGTTTGAAGGTTATGAACATTGACCCTATTTGCATGACCTCTTAAATATTATTAGATTATATAATGCTGAATTGGAAGTTGAGGACAATCGGGGCAAAATTGCACAAATGATATGAGTCAATAAGTAACGATAAACGATTGACCAAGGTTAAATTAGCTTCTTGAAACAACTTGATTGTCAGTAGAAAGTTATAAACTGTAAACTGAGCACCACTGAAACTATATTTTGTAAATTGGGACTACTTTGAACAAATGAGTTATACTTCTACCGTTTTGATTTAAGCTTGGTGAAGGCATTTACTCTTACAAGGTGGTATGCAAGAGGTCCTCTTTGAACCAATACAAAGAACACATTAATAATTTAATAGATTGGCAAATAATAATAACAATAGTAAAGCAGGCATACTTGAACTTTGACTTTATTCTTATATTACTGTGTGCAGCCAGCAAAACAGTACAAGCTGAAACACTTGCCAAAGGTTTTCACTAATGTATCTTCAACCATAGCATAGAAGTTCTGATAAATTCATTAGTAAGCATACTAATTGCAAAACTTCAGCAATTCATCAATTAAATTGTTTAATGATGTTAGACCAGATGCGCATCTATTTATGCATTTCAATACTTGACAGTTAAATTGCAATTGATATAATTCTTTTTTGTTGCAAGCAGGATTAAGGATGCTTCACTCAACTATTTCGAAAGTTTGCTAGAAAATTATAGTGTGTTAGTCGATACATTATCATTTGATAATCTTTATGCCTCTCAAGCTCCTTCCAATTTACTGGATCCTTCTAGAGCTGAACATAATTCCTTAGTATAAATCTCACAAGGTGCTCATCTGTTGAGTTGGACAGTGCAGTAGAACAAGGAGATGATAAAGTCAAATGTTCTAGTGACTCAAGCAAAGATTTTGAAGAGGAAGAGTTCTCAGATTCTGATGATGATGTCAATAAGGAGACACAATCTGGGCATGATGATGCTTCAGCAAGCATAGCTGCTGCTGATTAAGTAGATAAAAGGCAAGAGGGTGGATGGTGAGTTTGTTAACAACCCAATGTTCTTTAATGCTGACAACTCTTGGTTGGAGACATACAATGTAGCAGACTTGACCAGTGAGAAAATTTGCGGTGCATGACCCGACAAATGCTAATGGGGATTGGAAATGACTAATATTTTCAAACAAAGGCTCTATCAAGGGCACTTGAAGAGTGGCATGTCATCCACTTTGTTCAAATGAAAGTGAAGAAGTCTGATACTTGTCTTTATACTTGTGTTTGTGTTGAAAGTAATTGTCGATGGAGGTTGCACGTCCACAAATCAAAAGGAGCTGCATATTTTCTGGTTAGTCAATACAAATACAATGGTTCCCATAACTGTGTCGTTCGAGTAGGTCAAAGCATGCATCAAAATTGCACGTCTGATTAATTTGTGAGAAGATACTCCCGAGTTCCGTCAATGAGATCATCCTTACTAATGAGTGTAAAAGAAATTCAAATCAAGATTAAGGATGATTGGAAAACAGATATGAAAGTATTAACTTGGTACATAGAGATACTAATTAGTAGTGTTTTTCATTTATTTATCTGAGAAAGCAAAGTTTAAGTTATTGTTCGAATGATTTTTTTTCTGACAAAGGAGCAATCACATGATTGGGTTGTTAATAATTAATGTTGTATTAACCCTGAGACAAACAACAAAAGAAATTAATGAACTTTTAAATAAAATAGTAAAAATAATCTAACAAATGCAAATTTTGATCCATACGTGAATTTTAGTATGAATAACGTTTTCAACGATTCGAAAAAACCGTTTTCACTTTGAAATTCGAGAAATGTGTTGCAAGCACAAGCTCTTGGTGCTTGCATAATCACTATATTACGTTGTGACCATCGGAATTATTTATTCCGCGAATAATCATTCTGCATCATTGAATTTGTGTTTCTTAAATCTCAAGTGACATATACAAGGGATTACACTTTCTTCAATTAAAACAGAGATAACAAAACATTATATTTGGGCTAAGTATCTCCAAAGAAAAACAGGATCAACATGAAGGCCATATTTTGCTGCTACAATTTACACCTAGATAGCAAGGTAAAATCATTCCAAAACGGACAGGCGGATCATAACCTATTTGCAATTAAACATCCCTAAATGTGACAGACAGACAGACAGACAAACCTGATAAAAATTGACAAGAACATAATTATTATCCTAAAATAAAGATCTACACCCGTCATGTCAGTCTCTGTCACGTGGTGTAATTACTTCTATAGTTCTATGCACTTTTGCACATCATAAATAATAACTTCACTCTCCCAATAGCCAATAGGGAATGCAGAGGCAAGAATTTTGCAATATGATTGTAATAAGAAATTCATGAATCAACAGATGCAAATTTGAATTCTTAAAAGTACTTGAAACACTACAGGAGGGTGTCGCATTTACATCTGATAGAGCAGATGCAATAAATGCTATTTACATCAGCAAGCTTATGCTAAAAACCTTTTGCATCAGAAAGCTGATGCAAAACGCAAATGTAAATACGCTTGATGGTGATAATCAATTGCATCCGATTTTTTATTTGCATCAGCATTTTATTTACATCAGATAAGTCAGATGTAATATCTAAAGTCATTTACATCAGCGTCCTGAAGCAAATATATGTTTTTTTGCAAGAAGACCACTGATGCCAATATCTGCACTAGCATCAGCTTTGCGGAACCAAATGTACTAGTATTTGCATCTGATTTGTGATGGCATATTGTTTTTTTGCATCTGTTATTTCTATAACAAATGCTCCTGCATGTTAACATCCCAAAATAAATAAATAATTTCCCAAAATCAAAAGATTGAAAGCAATATTTGTAGTGTCATTAATCACAACATTCATACAAACATTCATGATAAATATTCATCACAAACATCCCAAAATTTTCCAAAATATTACACTCCACAAACAAAATTCCCCAAAATAAACCCAAACAACTCCTAATTCATCACATCATGGAGACCTAGTCATCATCACTTGATCTCCTGATCTTAGCCCAGCTTTTGCTGCATTGCCACCTGAATCAACTACATGTTCAATTTATCATCATTCACCAGCAAAGTCAAAATAGAAATTAATAGCATCAACTAAGTTAAACCTACATGGTGAAAAGTAATAATTTTTAATTTTCCTTGATGTATCTAACCATATATAATATCAATTATTTTAACTTCGGTAACGTGGTCATTGACTGAATATTAGTTCTATGGAACTTTAAACTTATCAAGTATGAGTCAGAGCCCTCAATGAAACAACTTCCTAGGTGTTGAATAAATCTTGATGTCATCCATGCCATTCCATGCCAGCTTCTCTGACGTAAATAAAATTATCAAGTATGAGTCAGACCTCTATTCATTTTTTAAAATAACTAAAGCAACAATCTGGAATTAAAAAGTAACATAGAACAATCCAGCATTTGAAATTGTAAAGGTTGTCAAGTGTTCCTAAAGGCAAAACTTTTTGGTTTCCTTTTGGCCAACCAGTTGCATAGTAAGCCCTTCAATGTCTCATGAGCAAGATTAATCTGTCATAGTTACCAAGAGAAATGAGAAAAGGAAAAACAAACTAATATTGTACTGGGAGAAGGCTGACAGAAAAAAGTGGATAAATTACAAATTAATTAGAAAGTCCAAGGGAACTGAAGCCACCTAGTAAACAACCATACGAAATAGGCCAATTCATGCCAGGGTTACCAATGCTGCTTATTTTTCTATTTATTTTGGATGGCCAATCAAACCAATCTAGGCTTCTTTGTTGTCTAAGAAGAAAAAAAATTCACCTTAACAATGCCACCAAGATCAGAACTTCGGAAATGCTACAAGCAACATATATGGTACTAGTATTATTCAAGTATACACAGCAACTTTAAAAACAAATGGCCATAACCTTTGTATCTTCATTAAAATCAGTCAAATTCAAGTCCATTGCATACATCTCAGCGGAGAAGCTCTGAGGCATGTCAAGATGAACGGACAAGCATCTGAGTCGTGTATCCATGGTAAACCCTCGATCGACAGCTTGTGAGCTCTCGTCTCGCCACCTTTTGAGCTCTCAGGTGCTTCACCTTATGTGCTCTGGTCTCGCCACTAGCAGCATACCGGCTTGTGAACCCACATGGGCTGGTCCGGTTGGAGCGGAGTTGTTCGTTGCGCGAGAGGGGGCGAAGCGGAGGAGCGAGCTGTGCTGACTTGCGAGAGAGACGCTTGATGCCCGACTGGTTCTGCCCTGGCCGTGAGAGAGAAGTGCGAGGTGGTGGCTGGCCGGCCCACACGAGAGAGAGTCGCGCCTTTGGAGAAATAGAGCGGCGAGAGAGTGAGGGGGGGTAGGGAATGGCCGAATGGCCGAATGGCCGAATGGGGAGCGTTATGAGCTTTTTTGATATAAGTTAAACCTAGAACGAACAGTACCGATTGATTTTTTTGTTATATCCAACGATCCGTATTATCTCATGGGGTTACCTGCAAGTTCTGATTGATCTGAACGGCTAAGATTTACCAAATGAATGGTTGAGATTATAGCGTCCTCTCGATCAGATCTGAATTGAAATGGAAGTGAATTTCAGAAGAGATATTTTTGTTCTGTATCGATGATGTTTTAGAGCCAAAATTCCCTCCAATTCTTTTTGGCAAATTTCAATAAAAATTTAACTCTCTTTTTCACAAATTTTATATGCTTCGACCCATCGATGATTTGTCAAATAAGCGATACATATTTGCATCTGCAAAGTAGGTGTGCATCAACATAAAAATATTATATTTATTTGCATATGTCGTGCTTATGTGTATGAGCATTTTAGAACATCTCTACTCGTTCATTTTCAAAAATAAAAGTAACTACGTTTATTCGCATCTGCAGTGCTGATATACATACGCATCTGCATCAGTCATCCTTATGCAACAAGTTAAAATCATAATTTCAAGGTACGAAAAAAAATTTGCTGATGCTAATAAAAAAGTGCAGATGCAATTGACCCCTTCCGGATGCAAATGCGACACCCTCCTGTAGTGAAAATATAAAGATCATAGTTAATTTAAACCCTCGGCTAGTTACTTTTTTTAGTATTATTTTTGTCAAAACATTTTACCATTTTTTGTTCCCAAACATTTAACCATAATTTGAAATCTCTTAATTTAGTGCATATCTGATTCCAGACACAAGATATTTACCAGTTCAGGGCAAAAGAGAGCAGAGAAAAAACTGAAGACAAAGAAGAAAGAGAACAGAATTAAGTTAATAATTGGGTAATAATTGGAGGTAAAGGTATCTCGTGGGTTCACAGGATTTGATTCTGCATAAAGACTCCAGCGGCCAGAGTATTAAATGCTGGGGGAGTACATCAGTAACTTCACCTCACAAATGCTAACAGAAAGGAATCAAATCGGATGGAGTATTACTTCTTATGATGAAATAACATTTGAATAATTTGTACAAATTTGAGATTTATATATGTTAATTTTGAAATTGTGACCCGAGATGGATTGCAACCACAACTGTTCTCAATCAATGCACCAACATGTGTCAACTAATGTTTCAATTAATGCACCGATTAAGCACCGATTAAATATTATCTATCAACCATCACTAAATTGAAGGAGAAAGAAGAATGCCTCGCTTTCGTCTAATCACCCAAGATGACGACTGGCAATCTCTCCAGCGCCGCAACCCGAGAAAACCTACGCCGAATCCCAAACCCTACACCCCCTATACTCCTTTTTCAAAGCAAGCTACACACTACACCTACCTAACCTATAAAGCTAAACAGCCCCGCCTAGCCCATTTCATCCCAAATTTCTCCCAACTTTTTCCCACCATGAGCTCTTCTTCCTCTCACAGACAACTCCCAAATGCAAACCAGAAAAATCCGCAGCCACCATCCTCCTCAAGGCTATCTTCAGCTCAATCAAGGATCTTCACCCGTCATCATCCGCGCTCACCACCGACGCAACTTGGCACTCATCAGCCTTCACACCGCCGCCGCCCACTACCAGCATCCTCAGCCCACCGTCCACAGCAACCAGCACCAAAACTAATCTCTAAAGCAGAGTACAAACCTTTATCCAAGTCGGAGCTGCAAGCTCTACTGAAGTGACTCCCCTTCCCATCGAACAAGGCCGACCCGGCATGGAGAGGTCGGTGCTACGACTGTTTCGTTGTGGGTCATGAACCAGGTGCATGCAAAGGGTACATGGTATGCCATAAATGCACCACATTCGGTCACAAAGCCAAGGACTGTGTGTCGTTGAGTGTTGGTTCGGTTTACAGACCGAGGGATCTAACTCCTCGCGGGCCGGCAGGAGATTCGTCCATGCCTGCTAACAGACCAGATACTCTCTTTACCCACCTTCACGAAACGCCGAACCTAACCATGGAAATCGCACGGCTCAGACAGGCCATCGTGGTTGATGCCCGACTGCTGCCAAAACACCACTCAACAACGATGATGCAAGCTTTCCAATCTGAATGGTCCTCCACAATGGCAGGAAGCATCTCCAAGACATCCGCAAACCAGTACCTTTTAGTATTACCGGATAACATATCAAGACAATCGTTTCTATCGGAGAGACACCCGCGCCTAGAACAACATGGCTACGTATGGTTTGCATGGTCGCCAAGAGTTACGGGGCCGAGAGGCAATCTAGACTACCGGGTCTGGATAAGGCTTCATAACTCGCCTCCATTTGCATGGTCCATTGAGCAGCTCACCTACGCGACAGCAGGGTTCGGGCTAATCATTGACCATGGCAGGTTTGACAACAGAATCTTCTTAGAACACCTGGATCTCCTCATAGCCACGCCAAGCCTTTCCCTCATCCCGAAAAACATCTCATTCTTTGTGTTAGGAATTGCACCAATTATACCACTTGAAATCATGGGATGGGTACAGGAACCATTTCCCTTTGATGTACCGGCTGACACAACGCCGCCGGAAAGTGTTTTTCAGGAACGCTACCAAAAATTATACGAGGAAACCAAGCATTGCTCAGACTCCGACACCTTATCAGAAGGGCTTTAATTCAAAAAGGGTTTTTTCTCGGACACATCCCCCCTTGAACTCCTCCCCACAGACATCTCGGATTGGGCATGCAGTAGGAAATTCCTAAAGGAATTAATTGACAAAGCGCCTGAGAAAGCGATCAAAGCTTTCTTCAGCCATCTGGTCCAAAAACCAGAATCGCAAGACAGTGTTGCACAGGACATCTCCATTCCAGTCAGGACTGGACAAAGCTCCCAAATTCAAAAAAACCTCTTGGCGCAAGCTGTGCAAAAAGACAATACAAAACTGAGCCCCACCTCTCTGCCGTCAGTTTTACAAATTGGGACAAAGGCTGACGAAACAGGTTCTTGGAACATAACTAAAGGACAAAGTAACAAGCCTTTTGTCGATCAAACCAGCACAGACAAAACAAAAGGCCACATCTCTGGGGAAAATACAAAACCCCATCGAGACCAGCCCAAGATCCAATATAGCCCTCCTAGGCGGCCTGGTAAAGAACCTCTAACTCTGGACAACCCGTTAAGCAAACCAGCAGCTGGGCCCAAAATTCTGGCAGCCTCAATAGTGGTAGCCCAATTCCACAAGTTGTGGCCCAGTGCAACCCAGCAAAAGGAAAACCATCACAGTCCCTCCAAAACACTTGAGACAGCCCAGCTCAGCAAGTCGAAAGCCTATTCAGCACCCCCAAAGCCCAAACACAGTGTGGTTCACTACCTTCCCATGACTTCCGAAAAACAAAGCCCAACTATTAGCCAAGTCCGAACCACTCCCCCTCCCTTCAGTTCACGCCCACACTGGACGAACCAACAACAATGGAGATTGAAATCGAGACTTCTGCCACACCGACAGCTTAAGCCCCCACTCCTCAACGCTCCCCACCCCCACTGACACCGACTCTCTCCCAACGAACCTCAACCCACACCCAAGACTCAGCTCAGGCAGACTACACAGTGCTGCCACCACTTGCCACCCTGCACCTCCCCACCCGAAAACAGTCAAACCCCATCCTCTCCAACACAACCCAGCCCAGCTCAGCCACGACCCCGTCCCCAAACCAGATTCACCCACAGGCTCTCGAACCCGACACGACTCCCAAGTCCACAAACAAGCAACTGTCCACATCAGCAAGGACGACGGGACTGCGCAAAAGGGACCCAAAACCCCCAGCCAGGCGGAGTACCAGGAACTCCAGGATGCCGACCCATCTGTCAGGGATGCTTCTGACTCCGGCAAAGAAGAAAGCCCGGGGCCCCAAGCCTATAAAAACCTCGGTTGAGGCAACAAAAATCTCCGAATTACTTCAGAGCCTCAATGACGAAAAGATGAAAAACCAACCCCTGCAGCAGGAAGAAATCCGCCAGCTCTCGGCATTGGTTCAAATGGGAGAGTTCGCTCTAGACCAGTTTGAAAGGGTCAATGGGTCCTTTGACGCTGCTCAGGCCTTCGCAGCTCTGGACCAGGTAGCGGCCAGTGGAGAGCTTGACCGAACATCAAGGGCAGAAACACCAGAGGACCCGGCAGGCATAGAAGCACCTGGAGATGGTGAGGAGCTCAATGCAGGTCAAGATTTGGACATGGTAGACTATGGGTCTGAGGAGGATCTTCTAAGTAGCGAGTAGCGGGTTAAGTCAGGGAGATGGATGGGTTCTTGCAACAGGCAGGAACAATTTTGTTAGGAAATGATGTTTTTGTTAGGATTTAATAGTATCTTATGTTATCTCTGCTATCATGGAACATTAGGGGATTAGGAGACACTACTAAATGTTCGGTAGTGCGTAATGTTTTGAGGGATGAACGTTGTCAAATTATATGTCTTCAAGAGACTAAGTGGAATGACACCACCTTTTTTGAATTTCATAAAGCATGTCCCTCATTTTACTCATCATTTCACTTCAAGAACGCCACACATACAAGGGGTGGCCTCATTCTTGCATGGAACAACTCATTCACCCTGCAACACTCTCTAGTCCATAATTACTCTTGCACGGTGATCCTGACACTTCGATCACAAACGTTTATGGTAACCAACGTTTACGGACCAACAAACCACGCAGAAAAATTAACTTTCTTAAATAAACTACGAACCATCCGAGGAACGAACGATTTGCCATGGATCATAACAGGTGATTTCAACATATTACGATCACCCCGGGACACTAATGGGTCATCCTTCAACCTAGGTATAGCTCTAGAGTTCAACCACTGCATTGATGAACTAATGCTTCATGAAATAAAACTAAGCTCTAGGGAATTTACATACTCGAACAAGAGACCCACCCCGACTCTGTCCAAGCTAGATATGGCATTCATTTCCGCTAATTGGGAACAAACACTGGTAAAGTTCTCACTGATAGATGTCCCAACACCAACTTCAGATCATGTCCCTATTAAACTAAACATCCAAACCTTGGAACACCGTAAACCCAGGACGTTCCAATTCGAAAGATTATGGCTCTGTTTTGCCGAAACAAAGGAAATAGTAAGGGATGAGTGGAATATCCCAAACCCTTCCACAGTAACAGCGGTAGACTTAATGAGGCGCCTAAACTCTACTAGGAGGGCACTAACAACATGGGCAAAGGAGAAATTTCAAAGGACACCCACACTGCTCAACCTAACCAAAACAATGATTCAGTCTCTTGACAGGACAGAAGAACACAGAATCCTGACACATGAGGAAATAATTTTCAGGATTAAGCTGCGAAAACACGCCTATGACCTCGCGACCATCCAAGAACACAGATGGCAACAACGTTGCTCGATACGATGGCTCAAGCTAGGAGACAACAACACTAAATACTTCCACGCAGTAGCTACCAAACGATTCAGGTCAAATCAGATCTCTAACACAGAGGTCGACGGAATTGTCATCACAAACCCTAGGACCATCAACCTAGCATTCTCCAAACACTACAGAGATACTATGGGACAATCAAGAAAAGCAGAATTAATTCCGAAAAACCTGATCAAACCCAGAAATGAGAGGAAATCAAACGAGGGGTTTTCTCTCCCGCCAAAGGAAAATCATCAGGTCCTGATGGTTTCCCTTCAGAATTCCTACAACACTACTGGGACATTGTAGGCAATACGATTTGCCAAACAATACATTCCTTCCAGGAAAACACGTTAGATCTCTGGCGAATCAACTCAGCATCCATAACAGTCATACCAAAAAAAGGGAACGCTAATAAGTTAGAGGACTTTAGACCAATCAGTGTCTTATCCGCAATTCCTAAGCTTATCTCAAAACTACTAGCAGACAGGCTGCAAAGTTGCTTACCTTCCATTATTAGCAAATCACAGACGTCATTTATCAAAGGACGCAGTCTGATGGACACATTCTTGGTGGCTAGGGAGGACGTTATACTTAGGAAACACCTTAGAGTGCCTTCTATCGTGCTCAAAGTAGACTTCAGAAAAGCCTTTGACACAGTATCATGGGAATTCATAATCAGTCTATTCCAAAAACTCCACTTCCCTGCCAAGTGGATCTCTTGGATTAAAAATATACTCATATGCTCGTCATTAGCTGTGCGGGTAAACGGGGAACTCGGCCCCTCTTTTTATCATCAGAGAGGATTAAGACAAGGGGATCCCCTCTCACCGCTAATATTCATATTGGTAGCTGACACCCTTCAGGCATTGCTCAACCAGGAGAGTCTCAATTTCTTCAAACTACCATCATTACACCTAGCGACTCTACAATTTGCAGATGATACGCTCATAATAACTGAAGCACACCCTACGAACCTCCGGGGCATTATTAATACACTACAAAAATATGCAAGGATGACGAGACTTGAAATCAACCCATCTAAGAGCACATTTGTGCCAATTCAGATACCTCAAGGACTACTGGTTACAATTGAGAACATATTGGGATGTAAATCACAGGAATTCCCCATGAAATATCTAGGACTTCCCCTAACCATTAAGAAGCCCACAAAGGAAATGTACCTTCCACTACTCTCCTCGATTCAGAATAAACTTCAGAGTTGGAAGGGCAAATTGCTATCCAAAGGCGGAAGGCTAACATTGATAAACTCGGTCATAAATGCCCTTCCTCTTCACTACATGCAGGCCTTTC
Organism: Eleocharis quinqueflora; assembly: GCA_964058865.1. Taxonomy (NCBI): domain Eukaryota; kingdom Viridiplantae; phylum Streptophyta; class Magnoliopsida; order Poales; family Cyperaceae; genus Eleocharis; species Eleocharis quinqueflora. The sequence goes on from CAXKVX010002489.1 coordinate 91,553, forward strand.
TACTCCCTGCCCGGATCTTAAGACACATTGAGAGGGCCAAAATGCGATTTTTTTGGAAAGGAGAGAGTTCACCATCACGAGGTGGATTCATGGTGGCATGGGGTAAAGTATGCCTCCCAAAGGAAAATGGAGGTCTAGGAATACTTGACATAAAGACTCTCAACGTTGCCTTAATCATGAAATGGCTATGGCACATATACACGAGGAGAGACACTTCATTTGCAACACACGTTAGGAATCACTTCCACATACCAAACATAAACATGGACCAAGGTCCTACTCAGTTTAGGTATCTCCCTTCTTTCTTCCTAAGGGATATTTTCAAGCAGCTTCCCTTCCTACGGATGGCCACCCAAGTGCACGAGGAAGTACCCTCATGGAAATTGACATCCACAGGACAATACTCATCCTCCTCGGCATACAGGATCCTCATTGACCCAGGATCACGCTCTCCCACTTTCAAAATCACGTGGCAAACCATTGCACCATTAAAGGTCAAGATCTTCACTTGGCTGCTTCTACAAGATAAGCTACCAACAAGACACAACCTATACAGACTGGGTTGCCAGGTGACCGACACATGCCTACTCTGTCAAGCAGCAGTGCAGGAAACGACGTCTCATCTTTTCATAAGGTGTATATACTCGCAAAACATCTAGGCTACCCACACGCATCCTCATCAGCCGTCAAGATGATGAAATCTCTGACTTCTGGGAACAAATCAAAGATCGACTACCAGGGGACTGCCGCAAGATAAAAGACACCTTAATCCAACTCACTCTATGGACAATCTGGAAGGAAAGGAACAGACGCATCTTTCAAGGAGCATCACGGCCAAGCAACCTAGTTGCAACGCAAATACGGCATGAAATAACGCAATGGATATCAGCAACAGTACAAACCTTAGTCTAGGATAACCATAAATCGATGTAAATAACATAGGCCACACACGCTTTTGTTTTTTCTCTTTCCTTTCACGATTTACATAAATCTTTTCTTTTATATATAAAAAGAGGGCATTGTCCCTATTCAAAAAAATATATTATCTATCGGAAAAATAGATTGAAGTTGTAGAAGACACAGTTTCATCAGATGTGAACAGAATGGACAAGTCCATTAAAGCAGCTACAACAGAGATCAAGACAGAATCATTATGAAGTACTGATAGTTAGTTAGAAAAGTAACGGTCCTATTGTATAATTAGTTAGATACAATGAGATGTATATAAATAGAGCTAAGGATTTGTAAAAAGAGAATTAAGAAATGAGAATTTTGATATTCAATTCTATTATCTTCACTTTATCTTTTATGGTATCAGAGCTCAGAAAAAGAGCTAATGCCTGAACTCTGTAATTCATCCTCAAAGCCATTAATGGTGAATCACAATCCATCTACCATGCTACCAGTAACAACACAATCAACAGCACCAATCCACTTCACTCATCAGATTTACACTGCGCTCAATCAGGATAACTTCCTCATCTGGCGTTCCCAAATCTTACTAGTTCTTTGAGGACATGATCTCCTGGGCTTTGTTGATGGATCTAAACAACCTCCACCTAAATTTACAACCACTATGACCGGGTCTTTGTCACCAAACCTTAATTTTGAGGCATGGGACAAACAAGATCAACTTATTTTAGCATGGATCTTTAGCTCAATCTCTCCATCTCTCTTAACACAAGCACCACGATGTGAAACTTCAGCTGAGGTTTGGCAATGCTTAAATCAAATTCACTCTTCTCAATCCATGGCTAAAGTTTTATATCTCAAGCTTCAACTTCAAACAATCAAGAAAGAAGGCAACACGTGTTCTCAATTCCTTCAGCAAATACAACTCCTAACAGATCGATTGAGGAGCATCAATCACGACATATCAGATCAAGATCTTGTTCTTTACACATTACAAGGTCTTGGATCTGATTTTGAATCATTTGTTACAGCTCTCTCAATGAGAGCTACATTTCCCACCATGATGGAATTGAGCAACCTACTACTTGCACATGAAGCTCGAATGCTCACCAATCTAAGATCAATCTCAGGCACATTAGTACACCTCACCACCAAGACTGAGCAAGCAAATTTGCCTCAGGCAAATCAAGGTGTGTACTGCCCAAATTTCACTCAAAAGAATCAATCTGGTTCTAGCCTGAATCAATCACAACAGAATTACTATAGAGGTCGTGGCAATAACTATCGAGGAAGAAATCAAAGAGGAAGAGGTAGAAGTCGACAGCTCCATTCAACACAAGATCAAACAACTTGTCAGTTCTGTTAGAGTTGGGGACATTCTGCCATTGAGTGTTATCATCGATTCAACATCAAGTATTCTAGCAATAACCCTGTGATCTCCCCCAAACCCACCTCAAGCACTCATTGCAGAACCTAGTGTACAATCACTTACTGATACAAGTTCAAATGAAAACCAAACCACTTGATACATTGATTCAGGTGCCACATCTCATGTGACTTCTGATTTGAACAACTTCTCCTCTACTCAACCTTATTAGGGGCATGATGCTATTCACATAGGCAATGACACATGTTTGTCGGTTGCTCATATAAGTCCAGCTACTATAAACACTACAATCAAACCTATAAACTCAACAATGTCCTTCATGTACCCTCTATTACCAAGAATCTTTTGAGTGTGTCTCAATTGATCATTGATAATAATGTTCTAATTGAGTTCTCTCAAAATGCTTGTTATGTTAAGGATTCAACAACTCATCAGATCTTGCTCCATGGCATTTTGCATAAAGGGCTTTATCAACTACATTTTGGACACACCAAGTTTCAACATCAAGCTTTATACATTTCACAGTCTACAGTTGATGTATGGCATTGTAGACTAGCTCATTGTGCTCATGATGTACAAGACAAACTCAAGAAGGAGAATAGCATCTCTTATAATGGTTGTTCTACTTTTTCAAATTGTGTTGATTGTAATAAGTCAAAAGCTCATAAAATATCATTTGTGCTATCTGAGAATAAAGCTACAAAACCTCTTCATGTAATTCATTCTGATTTATGGGGTCTCCCCTGTTGAGAATCTGATGTGCAAGGTTTAGTTGGTTTTACTCATGTGCAAGCAAATCTGATGTATGTGCAATTTTTGCACAGTTCAAAATCAAAGTTGAGAATCTATTGTATGAAAAAATAAAAATATTCCAGTGTGATGGTGGCACTGAGTTTAAACCACTTCAACAATAATATCCTGAGATAACCTTTAATCTCTCTTGCCCATACACACCATGGTCTTACAGAGAGAAAACATAGGCACATTGTTGAACTTGGATTAGCAAACATGTTTCATGCATCTATACCTCTCAAGTATTGGGATTTTATTTTGAGAGTGTAGTCTTTGTGATAAATAGACTGTCATCAGTGCCTATTGGAACCCGTTCTCCTTTTGAACTTATGTTTCATCAGAAACCTGATTACCAGTTTCTCCATACCTTAGGGTGTACCTGTTATCCCTTACTCAGACCATACAACAGTCATAAAATGGAAACAAGATCAGAAGAGTGTGTTTTCTTAGGTATTCAACTTTGCACAAAGGATACAACTGCCTTCACATTCCTTCAAAGAGAGTATATGTGTCTAGACATGTGGTGTTCGTTGAGACCTCTTTTCCATTTGCCTCACAACACTCTCAGTCTGATACAACAACATCCTCACAAACATCATCAAGACTGACATTGATAGTTCTACCATCATGCTATGGACAACAATCAACTCAACAAACTGACACTATTACATCTTCCTCAATTAATTCCCATAATACCCCTCCTCTCCAATCTTCTCCAACACACTCTCCTGCTCAATCTCCTCAACCATCCTCTATAGTTCATCATATGCTCACAAGAGCAAAGACACACTCTCTCAAACCAAAAATATTTCCAAATCATCAGCTCTACTCAGTCACAACTGAACACCAAGAGGTTGAACCCACATGCCTCACTCAAGCATTCAAACACTTAGCATGGTGGCAAGCCATGGCACAAGAGCTAAGTGCTTTAACACAAAATTTAACTTGGGAATTAGTTCATCCTCCACAGATGCACACATAATTGGTGCCAAATGGCTATTTAAACTGAAGCTAAGAGATGATGGCACAATTGAGAGGCACAAAGCAATGCTAGTAGCAAAGGGCTACAATCAATTAGAAGGAGTTGACTACTATGAGACTTTCAGTCCAGTTATCAAACCAGTCACAATTCGAATTATCGTGACTATAGCTCTCTCTCATGGATGGGAAGTCAGATAACTGGATGTCAATAATGCCTTCTTGCATGGTGAATTACAAGAAACAATATTCATGGAGCAACCACCAGGATTTCAGGATCCTACTTACCCAACTCATGTGTGTAGACTCAAAAAAGCACTCTATGGCCTCAAACAAACTCCAAGGACATGGTTCTATAAACTTAAAAGCTTTCTAGAAGACAACAAGTTCATTGCATCCAATTCAGACCCCTCTCTCTTCATTTACCATCAAGCATCCATCACAATCTACTTGCTGGTTTATGTGAATGATATTCTCATCACTGAAAATAAGCCATAGAGTATTCAGGATCTGTTGAGAACTTTGTACACCACATTCTCACTAAAGAATCTAGGTTCAGTTCATCATTTTCTTGGAATTGAGATAACCGATAATTTTTTGTTCTTTTTTCATCTCAATTGGAGAGAACCGATAAATTGTGTTTTTGGAGTTCTGAGAGTGATTTGTGAAAAAATAGCAAATGCAATCGACCTGACTGATAGAATTACTCCATCGCATCCTCTCTATAGTTTGAATTAATTTACTTATTTCACAATTTTTTATCATCGATCTGATATTTTTTTTATTGATTTCATGATTTGATTTTGCTCCTCATTTGAGTTATCCATCAAGTCCGTAGAAGGGAATTTATGGAGGCTACTGCCATGCTCCATCCAGAAAGATTTAAAATCAACAAGTCTATTCAGTTTAGTGATGTAGTCCCTAAATAAATACGGTCTAGTATATGTTATCTGACACTGTAAAGAATGAAAAGGAATCTCATTTCTCCATACTGGAGATGTTATTAATTAAGGGATTTAGGGTTTCTACAGTGAGCTTTGAGCTAGAGGCCACATTGAAGCTTGCTAGATATCTCTGTAGGTAATGCTTATTTGACTTTTCAATCTGAAAAGAATAATTCACGTATGTTACCTTCTGATCATTGCAGACATCATTTAGACTTTCCTGGGGATGCAATGGGGACCAGAATGGCCAACATAAGCATGATGTTGTATCCTTTGAGAAAGGAGATATTACAACTGCCAATAGAACAATAAACAAGTATACGAACTTCTATCGATCAATTTCACTAATGTTCTCAACTTCTCATTATTTTTTAATATCCTTCAAGGTATTTTTTTCTTGGAATGCCTGTTTTAAAATTATAATGATGGCAGATTTTGCTAAAATAGTTTTTGGTGCAAGGCCTAGTCTATATTTCTTTTTCCAATCATGCTCGATATTATAATGGCATCAAGCACCACCATTTGGCCCTTAGTGTAGAGTAGCCAGATCATTTTAATGGCTTCCTTGTTAAAATGTGTAGAAATATATTACCTTAATTGTTACCTTACTAGTTTATCCTATGGGAAATTGGAGAAATGTTTATGTCAGTTTCATTTGTGGCAAGATGAGACTGAGAGTTGATCCTTCGATAATGATTGTAGTAAATTAGCGAAAAATCATGCTTATAGTTAATTATATTTGTGTAAATGCAAGGATAAAAGCAAGGTGAAGTTATATATTGACTTTTATTTATACTGGTTTCTTTTGTTATAATTATTGTGTTGATATATATACAAGGTAATTATTATCTATTTTTTTCATTGTTATAGATTAAATGGCCAAGGTACTCTTGGAGATTGCTGACATGAAGACTCGTGCAGATGCTCAAGTCAACTATGAGATATCTGCTGCCAATCTGCTAAAGCAAGAGGTTTATTCATTCTCTTTTTTTTCTCCTGATATTCTCTTTGAAATATGTGTTTACATATAAAAATGGAAATTAAGTGACAAATAGTTAAGCTGCTTTTTCTAACTCAGATTAATGTTATCTATGTCTTTTCTAAGGTTTTTAGATGTTAGCTACTAATTCTAGATTTTGACAGGATAAAAATCTTACGATGATAGCCAACAACTTTGGTACTCAACGTCTCACACCTCGTCCCATGAGCCATCTACTAATCGCCATTATCTCCAGCTGTGGAGGAGACCAGATGCGATAATGGATCAGGTCTGCATAGAAATTTTGACCCATGATGGTGTATTTGGGTCGCAAGGTCTGTAAATTGCTTGTGTTGCTTATTTTCTGTAAGTTGTTTGGATTTTATTTTGGGGAATTTTGGTTAGGGTGTAATATTTTGAGAAATCTGGCATGTTTTCATGAATTTATGTTATGAATGCTTGTATGAATGTTGTGATGACAATTTGGGAATCTTTGTAATGTTTGTATGGATCTTGATTTGTTTGTGTGAATATTTGTATGTTCGGTAGAATCATGCAATTTGAATCTGCTTTTTTGTTCAGTTGTTAATAGTAGCATCTATTTTAAAAATGAAAGAGTAATAATTGTACCTATCCTCACAAAAGCAAAAAAGTATATCATCACTAAATGAGATGCAAAAAATGTAATACATCACATTTGCATCACTCTACTAGATGCAAATATCAATAATTGCATTAGTAGTTATGAATCAAAAGTAAAAATATGATACCTTAAAAAACATTTAGATCTAGAAAGTAGATGCTAATGGAGACATTTGCATCTTCAGTGTTTACACAACAAAGTATTATTTGCATCTTGCAAGCTAATGGAAATGGTATTGAATCTTGATCTGTCTAAATTGATGCAAATAAACATTGATGCTAATGATGAATCAGATGCAATTGCGTATTTGCCGCTAGGGTATTTGCGTCAATGTCATTGCATCTATTTTCTGAAGCTAAAGCTTTTTAGTATCTACCTCCGGATGTAAAAAGTGTTAATTGCATCTAGCTCTGTAGATGCAAATAATGTGTTTTCCTTTAGTGAACACCCATGCAAACTGGGATAAAAGTCTCCAAATTTGAAGAGCAACTATTGGAAGACCCTCAATAATATAGATCAATTGTTAGAGCTTTACAGTATGCAACAATTACCAGACATGATCTCACATTTGCAGTAAACAAAGCTTCACAATTCATGGCTGAACTAACTGACACTCATTGGCAATTGGTTAAACGAATACTTCGTTACATTAAAGGAACAATTGATCATGGTCTCACACTTAGCTCAGACAAGCAGTTAGCCCTTCATGCCTATTGTGATGCAGATTGGGTAGCATGTCCTGATGACAAAAGATCTACCACTAGGTTTACCATTTACCTAGGCTCAAACTTAGTCTCCTGGTCTTCAAAGAAGCAACCTACAGTATCACGCTCTTCCACTGAAGCTGAATATCGTAGTCTAGCTGTCACTGCTTCTGAATTAACATGGATCACCTATTTGATGAATGAACTTCATTACAATATACACTCCATACCAACACTTTGGTGTGACAATCTAGGGGCAACTTTTCTAGCTTCTAACCCTATTTTTCATGCTAGAACAAAACACATGGAACTTGATTATCATTTAGTATGAGAAAAGGTTGGAAAGAAGTAATTGATTGTTCAATTAATTTGTTCTGACGATCAAATATATGACATCTTCACTAAAAATCTTGGCAAACAATGTTTTCATGCGCTAAGGGACAAGTTGCACGTTTTCTCAAAAACGCCTCGCTTGAGGGGGGCTGTAGAAGACAGCTTCATCAGATGTGAACAAAATGAACAATTTCAGTAAAGCAGCTACAACAGAGGACCAACACAGAAGCATAACGAACTGGAAGTTAGTTAGGAAAGTAGTGGTCCTATTGTATAATCAGTTAGATACAATGAATGTAAGAGATGTATATAAATAGAGCTAAGGACTTGTAAAAAGAGAATTAAGAAATGAGAATTTTGATATTCAATTCTATTATCTTCACTTTATCTTTTAGAAGTCCACCAACTTTGTATCCACATTAACATTAACATTCATTCAATATTGTTCGACATACATATTTTACCAGGTAAACATTTTTCATTTTTTTTAACAATAAAATTGTTATTTTTAACAGGTAATCAAGAAACATAACAATCTTGATCTTATAATGTTCTGAGGTGGACAATTGAGGATTGACCGTTCTTATAACTCTTACCTATTCAATCGTTTCTGACATATCATTTATGAGAATCATAATTAATTAAATTGCTTGGTTTAAAGTAACATCATTTCATTTGTTCCGGGCAAGTATAATTAGGCTGTGTTCCAGCTTTCTAAATTGGAGGGAATGAAATTAAGGGGAGGTGAGGTGAAAAGTTGAAGGTTACTTGCTTTCGAAATCTCTATGGAAGGAAGGGTTTATCAGGGAAAAAATGGAAGTAAGAAAAGAGAAGAAAATGAAGAGGAGGTAAGCAAATATTTGCACTACAATTTGAGAGGGAACAAAAATAACGAGTTTAAGGGATATATTTAACTTTGAAGCCTCTTTTCTTCCTTCCGTGGAGATTTCCTTAGCAATCTTCCGTATAGATTTCAGGAGCGTCCTTCAACTTTTTTACCTATCATTTCCTCTCCTTCCCTCAGACATATTTAAACGTTATGCTATATTTAATTCTTACGATCCATGTTTTCAAAAACTTTATTCGAAATTGAAAATTAAAATTGTAAATATTCTCTCAACTCATTAATTTATGTTATGTTGCTAATTTGTATAAATTTGGAAAAAAATACTTAGCCTTTCAACAAGCAATTATAAAATACTTAGCCTTTCAAATGACTTTATGATGAATAATCAATTAAATTTAAAACAACTCAAATTCGATACACATCTGATACGGTTCAATTTCATGAGCATGTTAGTCTAATAATTAACAAAGCCGAAGCACGACTAGAATTCTCATGTTGCCCTACAATTGCGAGACAAAACTTTTCCTAGAAATAATCATACTCGTTACGAACATGGCCAAAATATTATATACCAGAAGTTGAGAATATTTAAGAGTCAACATTCACTTAATATTAGCGCTCGGTACAATACAACAGGTAGCGGTGCATATCATTTTTGTCTAATTCCCGTACGTGAAGAGGTAGAGTGGCGAATGATATTTGAAATGGCACAAGCAGAAATGAATTGAAGATTTGTTGAATTATTTGTTGAGGTGGTATCAAATGAGAATGCCGGTACCCTAACCACCCAAAGGTCGCGATCGCGGTCCACAATCGATGGTAAAAGGGAAAATCGCAGGGGTGTAAGGCTCCCAAATAATATCAATCCCAGTCTCGCGCAACTTATCTAAATCGTCACGAGGGTGTCCCACGCCACTATTATGAGGAATATCACCCCACAATTTAGGACCCGTTCACATCCTACCATAAGGCACACACGAGTCCCGATCAGGAATACCCCAACCATCAAAACTTGGTAACTCGGTCCCTCGAAGGCCGATCCCAAGACTAAATCTGTAGTAAATCTAGTGGGGCAGCAATTTCGATAATCCACGATACAAGTATGCCAAAATGACACCGCCCCAGTTATAACTAATCGGATTATTGAAATCTCGCAAAAATTGTAGATACATGGCCGGTACACAATCATCACTCGAGTTAGGAAACATAACTGAAGCGAACAAGTTCATAACATAAGCGACTCGCATTTGCTGACCATTTTGGTTTGGACCCTACTCTTCCATGCATCATCTCTCGGGTCCCTCCCCAGACACTCTCGTACCGTCTCAGTCCAATCCATGTCACAAACACCGATAACATGCATACCATGTATGGGTAATCTCCAAATACAGTTCACATCCTGCAACGTAACAATCATCTCACCCACATGCATGTGAAATGTGTTGGTCTTCGGCCTCCATCGTTCTAAAAGAGCCGTGATCAATGCCTTATCTCGTCGCACGTGACCCACCTTCGAAATGTGGTACAATCTCATGCAGTCTCTTTAATGCAAGACCACGTCTCTCATCAAATGGTATCTTAACGAGATGAGATATACATTTCAGATCTTCCTTATCCTGCAATATTTAATAAGTATAAACTTTACTACATAAATTTTAACAAGTATTTTATAGTTTGAAACTAATCTTTAGTTTGTAAAAAATACCTTCTTTTTAAGCGTTGAAATCTTGTGCTGAACGAGAGACATTTGCAGCAAGTTCGTATAAGGTCGGTGATCAGCCAGGACCTCATCAGAAGGAACCTCTGAGGTACTAGGGCAAGAAGTACTTATTCGAGGCCTAACTATGGTAATAACACTGCATGCAAACTTAATATTAACAATTTATGCATGTCATTTATAACATGTATTTAAATAAGTTATCTACTTTACAACTAATTTTACCAAATTTTGCATGCAAACTTAGTAATAACAATTTATCAATGTATAAAAAATAACAATACAAAATTTCTTTAATTTTATCAATGAATGCAAACTAAGTTACCTACTTTACTATATTTTTTTTGCATTTTATCTAAGGATTAATTTCTTTAATAAACAAAACTAATAAATACTTTACAAAACATGAACTAAATAATAAAAAAAATAGATTAATCAAGAACTAACTAATTCTTTACACCTACTAAATTATTTGCAAAACCTATATTAATTAAGTAATTAATCAAAAAAATTAGTACAAAAACGCACCAACTTTTGTTGGCTGCTATCTGTTGGAGAATAGGAGAAAGCGATCGGAACCTGCGCGTTATTGTTGGAGATGAGGAGAAATAAGAGAAATAAGGGAGAGAGTGAGAATTTTTGAGAAGAAGAGGAGAAAGGGTGACCATTCGGGAGGAAGGAAAAGAAGAGAAGGGGCGACACAGGAAACAAAACACAATCGGATTCATAGATTTCGATTCTGGATCGGATTCTAAGATCTCGGTTTCAAACCGTATTTTAAGATCTTGGTCTGAGATCGAATTTTAAGTTTCCGATTGCTCTCGGATTTTTTCTCTTTTCGATCTTTTTTTATTTATTTTGTTTATTATTAAAATTTTCGATAAAATTACCTTTGGATAAAGTGTACTTAATAGTAAAAACCCACTTTTTTCAGTTCATCGTTACGACTGATCCACAATTCCACATACAAACTTAAATGTCTCTATCAGTTGGACAGGAATATCCGCATCAATATCAGGTAATATACTATACTGATAACTGATCTAATGCTAATTATATCAGGGATTATCGGTACTTTAGCCTCCTGCTTTGACTTGACTTCTCATCCAGTCCATTTCGGTGGGCCCACATGTCACCATGCATGTCGTATTCCTATGGCCCACTTGGCTAAAAGTAAAGCTTACTAGTTATGATCATCTTCCTTTTCTCAAATAAAATAAAAAAAAATCTTCTTCCTCTACTACTGTCTACTGCTGGTAGACCTATGATTTGCTACTACGTCTCGCTTGTAACCAGACCTATATATCCTTCCAAAAGAACTTAGAACTGGATGTATCATGTATGTATGACAGTATGAGCTTAATGTCTTAATGGAAAATTTTGATGATACATCTATGATACTTCTTCTATAGACAGAGACAAATTAGAAATTAATTATTTTTGCCAAAAAGCCAAAGATAACAAAAAGAACCATTTATTTACCGTATCAAGGACCAACTATAACTGACGAATTGATTTCACTGTGATATATATGGTCCGTGACTGGTCGTGATCTCTCTCCAGACTCGCACATCCACACAGATTTAACAACTGCATATAATGATATATGACAAGGGTGAAACCATGCAGTGATTAAACAAAGGCCACCTAACATGGCAAGCCCCAAGAGGAGCCCAATACAAATTCCTTTTTGTCTGGCTATGTCTCTGGTGGTTCACATCACCAGATATATATAAAGGCAATTGACCCTTAAGTTGTTTCTAGGTGATAATGACGTCATTAGTGCAACATATATTATTTTGTTAAGTTAGAAGGTGCAGCTGTGTATGTAGCTATAGCATAACATATTCTTTAATTTTGACCCCAGCATTTGAATTTAAGTTGTAGAAATTATTTCGATATCCGTAATTTCATATTTCATATTTGTATTTCACATAAAACAAAAAAATTTCTATTTTTGAATTTCAGATCTAATCTTTTGTCTCTCACTCTCCTTCATTTTTTGTCTTATTCCTTTTTTGAACTTATTTCTTTCTCTCTCGACTGCATATTTTTCTTCATTTTTCTTTTTTTCTTTATCAATGAAAATATTAAAAAATATCGCCGATCAATGCTTTGCATCGATGAGTTGATGAAAACTTTGATGAAATGATGTTCGCATCGATGAGTTGATGAAAACATCGATGAAATGTTGTTTCGCATCGATGAATCGATGAAAATCATCGACGCGTGTCAGGTTTGCATCGACGAATCGATGAAAATAAACAAAGAATCGATGAAAACACTGAAAAACAGTCATGAATCGATGAAACATTGAAAAACATCGACACTGGTTGAAAAACATCGGTGAATCGATGAATACATTGAAAAACATCGTTAGTATTACCACATGAGAGGTTAGTATGACCATCAAAAAAGTTAGTATAACCATCTGAGATGTTAGTATGACCACCAGAGGAGTTAGTATGACCAACTGAGATGTTAGTATGACAACTAAAGGAGTTAGAATGACTATTTGAGATGTTAGTATGACCATCAGGATTAGTATGACCATCAAATGAGTTGGTATAACCACCTGAGATGTTAGTATCACCATCAGAGGAGTTAGTATGACCATATCCTTAGTTAGTATTAGCACATTCTTATATAGTTCATATTAGACTTGAAACAGTGAAAAAATAGACTTCAAACAAATATTCTGAACACCTATTTTATTCAGTATGCACACCATTTCTGTACAAAACAAACTTGAAACATCTAGTATGACTATTAAAAGAGTTAAAATAACCACCTGATATGTTAGTATGACCATCATAGGAATTAGTATGACCGTACCCTTAGTTATTATTAGCACATTTTTATATATATAGTGCATATTAGACTTCAAAACAGTGAAAAAAACAAACTTGAAACTAGTCTAAACATATGCTTTATTTAGTCTTAGCATCTTTTTTATTTAGTATGCACACATATTTTATTCAGTATGCACACTATTTCTGTACAAAACAGAATTGAAACAGCTAATATGATCATCCGAGGAATTAGTATAACCACTTGAGATGTTAGTATGACTATCAGAGGAGTTAGTATGACCATATCCTTAGTTAGTATGCACATCATTTCTGTAGAAAACAGACTTGTAACAGAGCAAAAAAAAAACCAGACTTGAAACAGCTAGTCTGATCACCTATTTTATTTAGTCTGAATCTTTCTTATTTAGTCTGAACAACTGTCAGTTGAAAACACATAATTTTTCAAGTTTTCCAAATTTAGTAGTTTTGTATACATTCTCTCTAGCAGATTTGTATGAAAAAAGTACTACTAATTTTGTCGCTTTTGAGCAATTATGTGTTTTTAATTGACAAAACATATTGTTTGAAAGTGTTAATTGTTCCCGTACAGAGCTCTAGGTAGCACCCTAAACGAATTTCATTAACTTATCAGCTGTTAAAACTCAGACATCTCATGACTTGCTAGCTAGCCAAAGACAAATAGTAGCATTTGTAGTATAGAACAACGAACCAATATCACAATATCACAATGTTGACAGATCGAGCAATCCTGTTACAATATTTAAAGCATGCACAAGGGATATATGCAGTGCTCATGTGATTTGAATCACGAACAATTCCATCTTCAATGCATTTATTTTTCACTTCTCCTTTTCATGACCTCCCTTTCACAAGAATTCATATTTCACAGTTCCAATGTGTATGTATAGGAGTGTCAAACGTGTCTAACGGTAACAAAACAGCTCCATCTTCTTTTCATTGCGTTTAACTGACGGTTACATTTTTCGTTTTTTATTTCGTTGAGTGAACATAACATAATTTTATTGCGTTGATCGTTTTGTTTACTGAACGATCTAAACGATTTAATTAAACAGTTAAAAAATCATTTTTTCCACAGTTAACTGCAGACTTTCGAAACTTAGAAAAAAAGAAAAAAAAATAGAAATTGTCATATTTCAAGCTTTCAAATTACAACCATATTGTTCAATCTTACAAAACATCTATATCATAATTGAAGAATCCCTGCTTGAGGTCTAAGAAGCCCAAGATAAATGCTGGTACAAAAACAAGCACTCTAGGCTTCACCATAGACAACTAAGAACTAACACATTATCCTACGCATATTCCTACTCACAAGACAGCAAGGCAAGAAGCCAACAAGCCTTAGTGACAACAAAAAATATAGATGCATAAGCTCAAAATTATATTACCAATTGCACTAGCAGCACTACCACATATTATGTCATCTGGTGTTGCTGCTTCATCAATAGACCATATAACATCGCCAAATAGTCCACCTTTGATTGAAATAATAGACACAATAAAATACAACAAATGAGTATATGCATTTCTTATAGAATTTAGTTAAAGAAGCAAGAAAGGAAACAAGAAATAGTCCTATCGGTAACCGAAGCATGCAAACAATCTTGTGCACATATTAAAGCTTTTATACTCTCATCATTTAGAGAGCTTCTAATAGGACTCAGTGTTCTATCTGTAGTACTAAAGGTAGACTCTGAAGCCATTGTCGAAATTAGGACAACAAGGATATCCCTTGTTAACTTTGCCATAACATGATACTTGGGGCTTTCAGTTTTCACCATGACAGGATGTCAAAGTCTTCATCCATGCTGGCATGATCAAGTGGTTCATATAGGTACACTTCTATCTCTAATTTTATAGGCTTAGAGATCTTTTTAACACTAAAAAAAATTCTTCAAACCAACCCTAGTGTCACTCAGAGTACTTAATGCACTCCTAGTATCAAAGAGCATTTATTATTATAACATAGTAAGAAAGTAATAAAGTAATGACATAAAAGAAAATGCACCTAGAATGCTGATATGAATGATCAACTTGTGATTGAGTTGTCATGAAGCGTGCTTTCAAGTATTCTTTGAATAGATCATTCAAGCATAGCTTGAGGTTATCAAGAAACCTTGGACAATCCTCAGGATGAATTGCACCATAATAGTATCCAACCACTGTCATCTTACACCGAGGATCCAAGAGCACATGCAATAGCCAAAAGAGCATTTACATTGGACCAATACTTGTTCCACTTGGCAAACATCTATATGTCCATTTCAACAACAAAAGTGTTTAGATACCTATTTTGTACGCGTGGGAACGCGTGGTCCAGCATGACATTTTGACCAGTATTTACGTATTTTTTGTTCTACTCAGTGTAAAAGCATGCAAGTTCGTGGTAATTCCTTTTTGTAGATCTTAATTGCAGGTACAAGAGACTGGAGAAGAAACATGGGTCGAATTAGTCCTAGACGTCATGATGCTCAAAATGGACCAAAATAGCTCTTTCTTGCGAACGCAAGGATTCTCTTGTGTTCACAAGACTTCCATGCACCAATCCGGAGAGCTTAAGGAGGATTCTTTGCGGACGCAAGAGAATATTTGCGGACGCAAAGATGTCCCTCCCCAGAACTAGAGAACACAAGGCCAAAAGCTTTGCGGACGCAAAAATTTGGACGCTTTTTCAAATTTCTGAGATTCAAAAAAGGAAGGAGGGGGAAATGTTTCCTATCTTGCATTTTTCAAATTTCCTCCTCTCTGGTTCTAGGCAATTTTGGGAAGAAAAGATGGAGGATCCAGGTCTTGGCAAAGGAGAAGAAGAAGGTTTCATCGGATGCAAGGATTTTTCTTCGGTTCATTGTTCTAGTTCTTCTTCTACTCTTTCTATCTCTTGAATTCTTAAAGGAAAACCTTGTTTTTGTACCTTGCTTTGCCATGAGAGGCTAAATACCTCTCTAGGGCCTTAGGGTAGGTACGAAACTTGCTTTTTAGCATTTGAATTGTTGTAAACGATGCTATTGAATATTGCTTCTTAGGATCTATTTGTTTAACTTTGGATTTGATAAATTGAATTGAAAAATTGTTTGTTGAATCCCAACCAAATGGAAGCACTTAGTTGCTGTCGTATTTGAGAGGAACTTTAGTTGATTAAGAGACTAGTTGATTGTATTTGAATTACGATACCATTGATTAATTGCCCAGTACCGAGTTTTAGAAATATTCAACCGTGGTGCGTACGTTAATTCTAACGTAAACTAGGGCTTGACTAACCCTCGGCTTCGGTTTACGCCAGAGTGGGTATTGGTTTGAGAGACCAACTGCTAATATCTTATTCACCTTGACCTATACCATAGCTCTTGTTGAACTAATTGAATTGTTAAATGGAGTAGTGAACCTAAGGACCTAGACCATCAACCTTGATAACACAACATCTCTTTATTGTTTCTTTTGCAGTTGGCTACCAGTACAAACATTCTATACCAACCTTTTTATTTGCTTGGAATTGATATCTACCCGATCTATTTGGAAATCGACTTGTCCCTGTGTTCGATACCGACATTTGTACCAACAACAATCGTTCACTTGTGATAACACATGGTATTTGGGTTTTAAAACTTGACGTAAGAGTTATATAGAAATACCGCATCAAGTTTTTGGCACCGTTGTCTGGGACAACAGTATTTCCAATAAGAACGCATCGATTAATTCTAAGCAATTTTTCTTTTATCTTTATTCTTCTTGTTACTCACTTGATTTTTTTCTCTATCTCTTGTCTTGTAGACTTGAAATCTAGGAGAAGAAGCACTTACACCGCTTATTCCTAGACTTCTCGACCCTAAGTCGAACTAATCGGACATCATCCAAGCAAGGCAAAGGGTGAGAGCCGAACATAGACTTCTTCCTAGACTAATCCAAAGAAGGCTAGATATGGCGGAAGGTCTTGATAAATTGAGGGCAGGGTTTGTGCAACTCACAAACCAACTCGAGCAAGCCAATCGAAACCAACCCGATCAAGGTGACCCCAACCACCCACTTCAGAATTATACCGCTCTGAGGGCCAACAAGATTCACTTGGGGTACACAACCCCTAACATATTAGCGAAGGAGTACCAAATCTCGCCGGGTTGGTTAAATTTGATACAAAGGACTCTCTTTCACGGGTTGGCACACGAAGACGTTGTCCAACACCTTGCAAACTTCAAGGAGCTGTGCGGTATGCTCAAATCCGCACAATAAGCCAAGAAGATTTGAAGCGCATGACCTTTACTTTCTCATTGGCGGACAAGGCGAAAAATTGAATCCGGTGTCAAAGGTCGAAAAACATGGATGAGTAATCCAAGATCTCAAGAACCTTCCTTAATCGATTCTTCCCACTGGCGAAGACTAATAACATAAGGCACAAAATCCACAACTTCCAACAGTGGAGCGACGAGACAATGTCCGAGCACTTCAATGAATTGCAAAGGAGTTGCCTCCACCATGGCATTGAGACATGGTCCTTGCTTCAAATCTTCTACGAAGGTATCATGCCGAGTAACCAGGGCATGCTAGATGCGGTCGCCGGGGGAAGTCTCGTTAATAAAGGAGTTGTAGATGGGTTCAAGCTAATCGACGACATGTCATTGAACCAAAGCCAATATCATAGGTCAAGGGAAGCAAGTCATTCCACTGTCAAGTGTCAACACAAATAACTAAACAAACAAGTGAACTAACTATAAAGTGCCAGCATAAATAACTAACAAGCAAGACTAGTCATTCCAGTATCAAGTGTCATCATAAACAACCAAACAAGCCAGTCATTCAACTGTCATGTATTCAAGTGCTAGCACACAAAAATAAACAAACAAGTCATTCCACTGTCAAGTGTCAGCAAAAATAATTTCACAAGCAAGTCATTCCACTAAGAAGTGCCAGCAAAAACAACTAAACGAACAAGTCATTCAACTATCAAGTGCCATGAACCAAAGAAAGAGCAGAGTAAACATACTCGTTTGATTATATATCAGGCTCAGACACTTCTAGCTCTCTGTCTGACTCAGCCATATCAGACAAACACTTCTTTCTTTTCCTTTCTTTCGCTCTACCTCTGTTCTTTGTTTATGTCTCCCTCTCTCTCTCTCTCGTTTTTTCTTCCTTTCTTACTGCAATTTTTCTTTCCCTTCAAGACAACCATATATAATTGAGGAACTGTCATGATTGTTGCTAGTGACGAGTTCTGGTCGACGATTTTGTCACCGGTCTCATAGCCTACTAGCAACAGAAATGATAATCTTTCTTCGGCCTCTTAAGTCTAATCAACTTGCCAAGTATAGTATCAGCAACAAATCGTCAAGTTCAAGGCACGACACTAGCAAATCAAGCTAGGGTTTGGAGAAAATCACAGAAGAAATGATGATGCCTGAGGAAAGTATCAAGAGAGGATAGTAAATTAGAATGAGGGAGTCAACCAAATAGAGATAGAGATAGAGAGGAGCGACACGAGATCTGATCGGTTGGGTTAGAGTTAAGGATTTCCTCTTTTTCTCCGTCATTATTCCCTGCTATCAAAATAATTTTACATGTATACAATACTAAACGGTTGAGACGAAATGAACAAATCAATAATGGACGATTACGTTTGCGTTTCGTTTTCAGAACGGTACTAATATGAATTTCGTATATCGTTTCGTTTTCTAATTGAAACTCAGATCCGGTCTGTTAACTATTTCGTTCGAACAAAACGAAACAGTTAAATGGATTAACGGGTATGGATTGATAGCCCTATATATGTACATGTATATCTATTCCACCTCTCATAATCCATCTTCTCACGGAACAATATTAAATACATATTTGTTCTCTCTCTCTCTATATAGTCTATCCTGTGACCATTTAATTTTCAATCCTTTATTTGTCTTCTCCCTTTTTTTATTTATTATTTTTTCTCCTTGCCTGAGCATCTGTTATTCTTCTTCTTATATCTGATGTAGCTAATACCTCCGAATTCTCTCCCTCCCCCTCCCTAGAAATCAATAGATACCAAAAGAGCTACAGTATATATATCCAGCAGATCAACTGAGACATTCTTGTACTTGAATTAAGAAATTCTTCGTTTCCTTTCTCAGCTGATCGAACCCAACTCCTCTTCTACAGGAGATCAAGAGAAAACAAAAAAAAAAAACACAGATCCAACTCGTGCACACACCTCTATATATCCTCTGTAACAAGCGCCAAATCCCACATACACAGTTGCCACACCCTTGTACTGACTACTCTCTGTCTCTCTCTCCACATGATGCAATTCAGCAGCCAGGCTGCACCACCTCATCTTCCACTCCTTATACCTAACCCTAATAACATCCATGGCTTATTTGTAGATCTATCATCTCCGAATAATCAAATCCACAACCGGCCCGCTCGTCCGTGGCTGGGTAGTTTTCCAACCTTGTCAAGAACCCTAGGAAGTTTCAACACAGCTGGTTGCATGGAGCAGCTACTTGCGCACTGTGCCAGTGCGGTTGATGCAAACGACGCAACCCTAGCTCAGCAATTACTCTGGGTGCTAAACAACATTGCACCACCAGAAGGCGACTCCAACCAACGCCTCACCTCTGCGTTTCTTGGTGCCCTAATTTCCCGTGCATCGAAATCAGGTTGTTGCAAGATACTTGCTGGTGCTGCTGGAGCACTAGCTGCTACTCCATCACTTTCCGATGCACGGCACAAATTCTCAGCTGTGGAGCTAGCGAGTTTTGTAGATCTCACACCATGGCACCGCTTTGGCTATTCTGTATCGAACGCTGCTATAGTTGAAGCTGTGGAAGGCTTCTCAACAATCCATGTGGTTGATCTAAGCACCACACACTGCATGCAGATGCCTACACTTATTGATGCATTATCTAATAGACCAGAGGGGCCGCCTATTTTAAGGCTGACAGCTGTTAGCCTTGCCGATGAAATGATGCTGCCTCCACTACTTGATATGCCATATGAAGAATTGGGTGCAAGATTAGTCAATTTTGCACGGTCACGAAATGTTCCGATGGAATTTAGGGTTATTCATTCTAACCCTACTGACGGCTTCAGTGATGTCCTGGATCAATTAAGGGTCCAGCAATTAGTATCTGATGGTGAAGCTTTGGTAGTAAACTGCCAGATGATGCTGCACTGTATACCTGATGAAACAGTAGGCACTGTCGCCTCTAGCTTAGGTATAACCCCTTCCTTATCTTTCCGGTCAATGTTTCTCAAAGTTCTCAGAAGCCTTGAACCCACGTTAGTTACCGTTGTAGATGAAGATGCAGATTTTACCTCACCTGATGTTGTTGCGAGATTAAGATCAGCATTTAATTACATGTGGATACCATATGATACGATGGATACTTTTCTACCAAGAGGAAGCGAACAAAGAAAGTGGTATGAGGCCGGGATAAGTTGCAAGATCGAGAATGTCATCGCCCAAGAAGGATTGCAAAGAGTAGAAAGGCTTGAATCAAAAGGAAGATGGGGCCAAAGAATGCGAAATGCAGGGTTCCGAGCATTAGCTTTTGGTGAAGAAGCTATTTCTGAGGTTAAAGGAATGCTCGATGAACACTCGGCTGGATGGGGTTTGAAAAGAGACGAGGAGGATTTGGTTTTGACATGGAAAGGGCATAGTGTAGTGTTTGCGACTGCATGGATGCCATGAAATCATGAAATATTTATAGCACAAAGGGATTAACGAGCGATTGATGTAAGTGTTTTTGCTAGTTTCATCTATTGATTCATTGCGGAGAGGGTTAGTTTGATACTTTGATCTAATTTTGGATTTAAAGGTGTTGTATGAAGTCATTTTTTTTTTTTTTTTGCTTTTGTGTGCGGTAGTCCGTCTCAAAAGGTTCATCTGTATAGGATGTTACAAATGTGATGATTTGTTGCTTTAGTCATGCTATTGAAAGATATGCAACAGGTTAGTAAAAACAATTAATGTAAACTTATTTTAATCGTTACTTAATTTGGTATTGCTTAGATGTGTTGACTAATTATAGTATAAATGATCAAATGTATATAATTTCATCTAAATTGTCTAAGGATTAATTATTAGCTAGTCTGTCATTTGATGTGTTGGTTAATTATTTAGTTTTGTTTGAAGAAAATTGTTAGATTTAATTGTAACTGCAATACCATCATACAACATCATATGCCATGTAGAATCTCTCAGCATAGAACATGGTTATTACTTAATGCTGGTGTTGCACATTGTATGCACACTCTTCTCAAAAGGAAAATTAGTATGAATTGAGTCTGTCTCAAGTGAGCTAGCATTTTATTTCCTGTCCTTCTCTTTGGTTTAATATGTTTGATTTAACACAAACATAGTAATTTGGTATGATGTTAGTATATGATCGATATATGGTTCTGTTCCATTTGTAGTTAAGTCCTTTTCCCATTAGTTTTGTCTCTAAAAAAAAGAAAAGACTTCTATTCCATTTGTTTGAGAGGTACTCTTAACTGCTGCTCAAGAATTACATGAGGCCTAGCAATCAGCATGTTTCTTGAACTGTCGAATCACCTCACATATTTGATAAATGTTTCTTCAAGACCTGAATCCGTTAACACTCAACAAAACCGGAATGGGGTTAATGGCCCATAAGTTGCTTTTTGGTTAAATGATTTGTGCCTCACTTTTTGGTTAATAAGATATGGGCTTTTTCGGGCCCATTCTGATGAATGATCCATGCTTTCATCGCGCAACGGTAGCGCACCGGTCAATTGACGATTCTAAGTGGTGATGCCTAATTAATGCTCAACGTAGGGGTGCTATCCATGCATGATGCATCCTCCCTCCTAGGCTCGCGAGTTCATCTCAATAACATGCATGATGCATGCATGTATACCTTTCTTTAGATTATACGTACAGATTACAGAAGCATGCAAGAAGAGCACGTCTCTGCTTGAGGCTTTCAATAGGAGGTTGCCGCGTGTTGAAATGTGATTTGATGATGCTGTCAGTTTTCCATGAAACGGAAAGGGAAAGGGATTCACCATTTCACCAACCAACCGACCGTTCCATGATCGATTCTCAAAGTTCATTTATTGATGCTGAAAATGGAATTAATTTCTTCCACAATTTGATCGAAGAGAACTCTTCCGGAAGAATCCTGTCATTTCAAGACAAAATGGAAGATAAATAATTCATTGGCATAGCAAGCACAGCTTTATCATCAAATGATTAGTGCAAAAATTAAATCACTGTCGATTTATTGTGCAGGGGCTTGGAATCAGGAATTGAGGGATCCGGATACTTTGAAGAAATTGATGCCTCTGGAGTCTGGAGTCTGTCTGGAGTCTGAAGAGGAATTAAGACAATCCAAAAAATGCAAGATGGAGCAAGCTTGACTGGAATGGAAGACTGGTTAGCTCTTGTCTATACTAGCTGGTTGGTGTCAATTGTCATGGTGTATCGGACAAATGAATAGAGGCAAAGTGTCGCACACAGTGAATCTGCCAATCTGGTAATGGTGGTCGACTGTGCTGTACGTTTGTCGTGTATCTCCTCTTTTTGTATCATTATTTCAGATTCAATTTCGGGACCGGACCCCCACTTGTTGCATGCCTTGGTGCCTTTATTTTGTTATATTTTTGGTAATGTACACGTCATGGATTAATGGTAGTATGGGGAAAAGTCGAGGGGACAGACAACAGTAATATGATATGATAGTATCAGGTTCTTATCCCATATATCAACTCAGTGTGATTGATTATTTGTGTATTAACCTTTTATTTATTAAGTAGAAATAGAAGTGATATATTTACTTTAGGCTCACTTAGGCATTTGAAAAAGGCTCACGTTGGGACGAGTCTGATCAAATTCACCCGGGTCGGATTGGTCGGTTCACGAATTGGACGGTCAACGGGTTTGTCGGGTCGGATTTTGACATGTCAAAAAAATTTAAGTCGGTCGTAACTCATCTAAGATCCATGGGTTAGCAACGCGATGGGTTCGGGCTGGGTAGAGTTAGCCGGATTTTTTTCTGAATTTTTTTACTTTTTTTAATTTAAAGGGTTATTTCCGAGTTTGGTCGTGTTATTTCCGGGTTTGCACCGGTTTAGCACGGGTTTCGACGAATTTGAATGGGTTTGGACGGATTTCCATGGGTCTTGCACGGATTAATGACGGATTAGACTGTGTAGGACGGGTCGAGCCGGGTCTTTCTGAGACCGGATTTAATAAGGATTTTTGTCAAATAAGTTGATCGCGAATCCGTAGAGGTTCACCCTCAGATCGAGTCGAACTGGATTGCAACATCGAATTTCTCAAACCGAATCAGACTCGGATGAATTTTGTCAAATCCCTAGACCCACTACTTTTGCTAACTATACTTGATACTAATAATATCTTTTTATTATCGTTTGCTGCTACCTTATCCTTTGTCTTGGAGGGACAATATGTATATTTATTTAATTAGTTCAAAAGAAAGAAAAAGTAGAGATGATTTCACATTTGATTGGTTCATCTATTACACCGACATTTTCAAAGATAGAAATTAGATTAATTAATTATATTTAAAAAACAGATTATTTAAAAACATCAAAAATATAAAAGAACGGTATTGGCATCATCGTCCTTTTTGCAAAAACCAAAAGGACGGTGTTGTCAACACTGTCCATTCCTTTCCTTTAAATTTTCCATGCACTGATTGAATTTTTTTATTTATAAAAATATTATTAATATAATAGATGAGTTATGTTATATTTAAGTAATTCTTTGTAACAACTCCGGCTACGCTCGTCAACATCGTAAATAGTTTATTTTTATCATCGCAAGTCAGTGAGCTGTAGATATTCGAGTCTATTTTCATCGCGTCGAGTCTGATTTGCGATCAGAGAAACGAGCAATTCAAAATAATTCAATGCAAACTCATGATAAAATGACTAATTAAGAAATAAGTTGAAGATGGAGTCAAATTTGATATGCATATTCCTCCGACCGCAAATACTCGACGTGGTGGAAATAGACTCAGATATCTACAGGCTAATGTCTTGTGACGATAAAAAAGTTAATTATGATTCGTAACTAAAGTTTCTACAAAAAATATCAAGCATGATTAGCATTTTTTCTACAAACTTCAGCTACGCTCGTCGGGACTGTAATAAAAAAAACTTAATTACGATTCCGATGAGCACAGCTGAAGTTGGTTAAAATTCTTACATAAATACAACCTAACTCATGAATTAAAATATTAATATTTTTTAATAATAACATATTAACGTACAAAAGATGAATTATTTTTATAATTGACCTGAAAAAATAAAGAATAACATTAATAACCCTAAATTCAAATCTTTGACAATAATGACTCAATTTTTAAACCTTCACGTTCGCATGCATTTCAGAGGTACATTGAATTTTCTTTTGTTCTGTTTGAATTTCTAAGTGCCCTTCGAATGCATGAGTCTAAAGAACTCGTTTGAACGTGTATTACAAAATAGCGTCACGTTCATTAATCACAATTTATAAGTCTATTTAGAAGCCTTGAACAAAAAAACTCTAGAATGACTCCATTAATTTTATTTTAACCGACAATACTATCCAGCATGAGACCCCGATGGGAGCGGTCAATACTCTTAGATATTTTGGTGTTATGCACAAGTATAAATGAGACATTTTTCCGCTCTTGTCGATGGGTACGATTGGCATACCTACGTACTAGTGACCAGGCTAGTCAAGTGAGGGAGGTGAGTCACAAGCGGACTACTTAAGTATCAAGCCTCAAATGCTTTTCTAGACATCACTAGCACATAACTTCTCATTACTTCTCTTTGTGCACCTTGCTTTATGTGTATTAGCAACTACTTAATGTACTAATCCTCCGAAGGGAGAAATTAATAATATGTTACTAATGCACGTCCTTTTAACTTTTATGGAACATCTTGGTTGTAACTTTAGCGACGGTGTTCAAAAGCGAACACGATCGTTTAACAAGATGCGACATGTATTCCTAATTGCTTTTAAATATATTAAAATCGTGCAAAAGTCTATATTGATCGTATCCTAAAAGGACTATTCGTCCACAATATACATATATTGTATTATTTACTAATAGGAGCTTTAAATTAGAATTTTAATTTTTCTATTTGTTAATAAAATACATATATACATAGAATTTACAAAATATAGACTTTTAAACATGTATAGTTTTACTAAAACATTTAGAAAATTACTAAATATTTGTCAATACCACATTTTAATCTTAATTGAATTCTTTTACAATTTTGGCAATTTTATCTTGACTTTTATTAGCATTTATACTAATTATAGATATTTAGCCAAATTCTATATTATGATAAAATAATAGTAATTTTGTAGCAAAATTAATTGTAATTATATATAAATAAATTATATATATATATTCTAAATTACAATTAATTTACAGCTGCTCCTAATTAACAGAAAATTAAATTTCTGGAAAAATGGCACAATAAACCTGTCAATTCAATTGTTTGTACCACTTTCCAGAGTCATTGCGGCCACAAGGCATCCCGTTAATTCAAATTTTATTCTCTAGAATTCCTAGAAAACAACACAAATCATGCTCTATTGCGGGCGCAATGTCCCTAGGTTGCAGCCGCAATACAACCTGTCAGTTCAAATTTTGGGCACCCAACAACCCATAAATCAATTTTTCTTTCAGTTCAATCAATTAGCCCACAACAGAACACAAAACCATGTGTCTTGCGGCCGCAATGGTTTTGCTTGCGGTCGCAAGCAAGCTGTCAATTGCAATTGTGCATTTCCAGAAATAGAGAAGTTGCCCTAAATGTATTGCAGTCGCAATGAAATTCATTGTCATCGCAATAGACTATTTTAGTTCAAATTGTCTCTGTTTTGGAAATAAACTGTTCTGGAAATAGCCTTTTGGAATTTATCACTAAAATTATTGCATTTCTTTCTTAAAATTAACTTTATTTGTTCAAATAATTGTTCTAAATATTAGTAAACATAAAATTTGAATAATATCAATTTCAAATTTGCTTGAAAAATGAGGAAATTTGACATAATTCAAATTTTAGTTTAAAAATACTAAAAAAACCAATTATTCACAAATTCAAGAAAGCAAACCAAAAATTGCAACAATTAAAATTCGATAAATCTAGAAAATCAAAATTTCAAACATGCGCAACAGAGTTGGCTATGTATCACTTGTTGGACATTTCAGTATGGTGCATTTCAATTAGGGTTAATACCATAAACCTTTAATACCATAAACCTTTTCCTAATCTAAATAATTGCAATTCAATTAAAATTCACTATTGCGACATTGATGAAATAAAAGAGAGCGAAAGCGGATTAATTACTTACTTTCCATCTGCTTTGTTGTCTCTGTTATTCAACCTGATCAAAGGTGGAAATGTGCTTTGATTTGCAGAAGATCCTTCACGTCGTGTTTTCCTGACGAGTCCTTCCAAGCAATTCGGGGGCATTCTCATTTCTCCAACGAGCACGAACGTCTCGATGGAGTATGATCACTTAATGGAGTAGAGGATCAATAGCTATGCACAACACATGTGCCCTAACAACAGTAGAAATCTGTTTTGAATTACCCCTTAATGCTTGGAGATCCGAGTCCTTTTATAGGGGCGAAAGTGTATCTTGAAAAGATGCAAAATTAATTATCAAATATTCACAAAATATTTGAAATTATATGCTCTCCAATTTTCTTCCAAATTCTAATATTTACTGATGTAAATATTTCTACGAATTTGGTAGAAAACCTAAAATATCTAATCAGAAAGATGACGGTAAATCTAGGCAGTCAAAACATGCCTTACAGTAGGTCTTTTGCGGCCGTAATGAATCTCATTGCGATCGCAATAGACTTGACAGTTTCTACCAAGTCTCTTACAGCCGTAATGAGATCCTTTGCGGTCGTAATAAATCATGCTAAAAGTGCAGATTGTGTTGCCATACTTCCCCTACTGTATTGCGGACGCAATGAATCTTATTGCGGTCGCAATATATCTACGTTTGTGTTGTTTTGCTTGGGCTTTGATTTAAATTAAGTTGGGTTTTAGCCCTAACAATATTTCTGACTCTACACTAACACCCATATATAGTTTAATTGATCATAAACTGTCCATTAATAATTATAATCAATTTACTTTAGTTCTATATGCATTCGTGTTCAAAATCTTAGTGAAATATTTATAATGTCTTCAATATTGAATTAATCACATTTACGACATTTCAACATTTACTCCTCGTAATATTAGTGACAGTACATGACATGTAGTAATCATATAACACGTAGTCCAAACTTAATTTATTAGAATTGACGTCTCAATTCCAACAATCTCCCACATGGACAAGTGTGGTCTATTTAATTACATATGTCTTGAATCTGGCATATAATTTTAAACTTTTCTGTCTTTATGTTGGTATTTCTTAAATAATTCGGTCCATCAGTTATACCAGCACATGATTTAAACGATAGTCACCACATTTTTTTCGTTATTTTATCGATATAAATCACAGTATCAAATATTTCAAAATGACATGAATTAGACTTTGATCATATAGTTCAAAAAATTCATCTTTTTATATTGTTTTCTGCTAATTTACACTTTGTTGAGTGACCCACATGTACATAAAATTAGTTCAGAAAAATAGAAAAGAATATATGATGCTTTCATCCAATACAATAACAACATTTAATACTTGATGCATGGCATAATAGTCCTGCCAAGAAAAAAATGTTCATGTGCGACTTAAAAAACTTCCACACGTTGTTTAAAAAAAAAATTATTATTTTGTGATAGGGGTGGCCGGGTGGAGTTTTGTAAAGACCGATATATGCACTCTCTCTAAGATTTGAAAAATAATTACACAGTTTTAGAGGTTTGAACAATTATATTGTAATTATGTTGTACAATTATTAATTCAACCTCCTAAATTGATGCTGTTTTGGTTTAATTAAGAAGATTTTAAATTTGAATTCCTCCATTTGTTTAGCCAAAGCTCCAACATGTAGTGCATCGTGACCACGATATAAAGTTGGATAATTGTGTTAAATGGAAGTACCGAAGTGTACCTAATTTTGTTGATGCAAGAATGAACTTTTTCTTGTTATAAAAAAAAGACTTACCAACAACTTTCTTACCCGTTTTTCTTATATGGTTTTCTTAGAAGACAAAAATAATTAATACTCTATTTTGTCTGCTCCAATTTTGCTTTGTTATGTTCGCTTTGTCCACTTTCATGCATTTCTTTATATTTATGACTAAAATTTTTATATTACTACAAGTGTTTATTATTTTGCTGCAAGTCTTTATATTAGAAATTTTGTATTAATTTTCAACAAATTTAAATATTAGAACTTGCAGATAACAATATATTGACTTCATTGTTCTAATAAAGACTTACAATTTTTGCAACAATTTTGCTGTAAATCTTTATGTTAGAAATTTGCAGTAGTTTTGTTGTAAATTTAAATATAAAACTTTAGATCTAAATATAAAGATATGCAAGAAAGCGGACAAAACGAACAGAACAGGCACAACAGAATATTAATTATTTTTGTCTTCTAATGAAAGACATATAAGAAAGACGAATAAAAGAGCAATATATTTACTCTAAAAATATTGAACTTTTTCTTTCCTTTTGAGCAAGTACTAATCGGCACATTTTTCCAAAATCAAGCGGAAAGAAATCCGCTGTTTTTCTTTTTTTGGTGTTATTAGTTCGATCTTGACCGTTTTTTTTTTTTATCTAATAGATAAATTATATAATGCGACAGTCTCGAGCAGTTTATTAGTTCGATTTAAATCGATCAGCTCAGAATAACAACAGATACGGATGCAAATCAAATCAACAGCGGATCAAGCGACTAACAAAAATTCGAGCTCATTACAATTTACACTTATTTATTCCAGTCATGTAGAACAAGAAAGATTATGCGGAAATTTTTGAACTTCTGACTAAATTTATAGGAGTGTAAATGGAATGAATATTTATCCATTTCATTCTGAATCTGAATCCAAAAATACTATTCGTATATAAATTATCTGAATTTGTACATGTCTTATATCCATAAATAATGATGCAGATACAGGCA
The DNA here is from genome assembly GCA_964058865.1 of Eleocharis quinqueflora. Lineage (NCBI taxonomy): Eukaryota > Viridiplantae > Streptophyta > Magnoliopsida > Poales > Cyperaceae > Eleocharis > Eleocharis quinqueflora. Next base: position 120,684 of record CAXKVX010002489.1, read on the forward strand.
CATGTTTGGTTTAGTTGTCAAAATCATTATATGAATTTGTATCTGTTTTACATTTTTTTTATTTTTTTACAATATTTTAAAAAGAGAAAATCATTCATATTAGATGGTCCAGATATTATTAGATTAAGCAACTTCACTCCTTCAAAAGATAGTAAATAATTTCTATAAAAAAATCGATTTTCAAGGAGATTTGAATATGAATGTCAAGTTCAACAATTTGAATCGGTCGTTTAGACTTTGAAATGAAAGATTCCGAGATGAAATATTGAGTACTTGATGCTTCGTAAAATACCATGGCCTCACTCAGTAATATATTATTATATATAAAGTTGAATCCTTATACGTTTAATATTAATTTTGTTTATGTATTGGTGTAAGATGAATTTTATGTCGAATTTTAATTCGTTTTCTGTATTCACCACCATATCTACTCAAAGAAATATGAATACTAATGTAAATGTAACATTTTCTTTTAATTTGTTCAGAACCCGTTTCGTTCAAGCTCTGACTTCTATGTTTTGGCAAATAATTGTTGGTGCAATTTCAGAGCAAAATAAAATATCGAAGTTCTAATTAAACAATTGCGATAAAATTTTATGCAAAATTTAAGATGATAAAATAAGCGAAAGCAAGAACTTACTATTCTCTCTAAGGTCTTCTGTATTTTGTCACTCAAGTAAATTCAAGAAGTTAATGAAGACGGTTGAACAACACCACAAAATGATCGCCAATGAGTCATTCCAAGCAAATATCGGTGCTCTTTCTTTTCTTCGAAGGTCACGAATCAATCAAGAAGTAATTGTCTTTAATGAAGAGGATAAATTAGAGCCTAAGCACAACACATTTGCACTTAACACACCGATATTGCATGAAGACTCAACGCTTAAATACTAGTCATAACGTATCTTAGAGATATATCTTCATTAATAACAAATATTCTATAAAATATTTGATATCCAAATTCTCTCCAGAATGTGGATATTACTGCTGTAAACATGCACACAGAATTTGGTATTATTTAAGAAAAAGTTAGAAATATATTAACAAAATAAGACAGGATATTATGCATTTCGTTCTCATTGTTTGCGGGCGCAAAAAGTGCTCTTTGTGGTCGAAAAAAGGACTCTTTGCGATCGTAATTAACTTGGACTGAAAACATGCAGGAAATTTGCTTAGTCTACTGTGGCCGCATAAGGGCTCTTTGCGACCGCAAGTGACTTGTGCTGAAATTCTGCATATTTCTTGCCAAATCTATCATAGTTTTTTGCGGTTGCAAGATACTTGTTGATTGGTCTATTTTGTTTGAGCTTTTGATCCAATTTGATTGAATTAGCCTAAACAATGTTTCTAACTTTACATTAACATTAACATTAGTTGAATTAATCATAATTGGTCCATCAATAATTATAATTAATTTACTTTAAATCATATGATATTCGTATCCATCAATAATTATAATTCAAACTTTATTTATTGAATTTCACCTCTCAGTTCCAACAATAATATCATAATTGAAATCTGTCTTGCGACTTTTTACACTTTTTTTTTTTTGTGAAGACTTTCTATAGGGTTGATAAAACAACTGTAAATTAATGTCTGGTGAGTTCAGTTGTTAGAATGAAATGGATTAATCTCTCACTCTTTTGTGGCCGAAGAAGGTTCTGATCTGTAAAGCACTAGCACACATCACTGTTGCGTTTTTTTTATTATCAATAAGTGAGAATCAATGGTTGATGTCTTTTTTCTTTCTTTGAATTAATTTTTTTACTGACAACTGGATCATGATTACATGCGCTAGCTGCTCTCAAGTCTAAAATGAGAAATTGTGAGTGGAGCACCATGCACCAACAATGGAAAAAGCACCACCAACCCAAATTATATAAGTTTGCACGTATACGGTATATATATCACATTGTTTATTGTCCATGAAACTAGCTCCCATAATAGCTAGTCCCAATTTATTTAATATAGTTATGTTTTGAGTTTGATTCAATTTACAGAAACTTATCTTCAAGTAGGTCTAGTATTTGGTACAGCAAAAAAGACCCTTCAATTAAACCAATGCATTATGCATGCACTACTGCAAAATATGCTTCTTGAGACAGATATTTGTGCATATACGGACGGTTAAGTCCGTCCGAAGAAATATGTAGGGACGGTAATAGATCCGTCTCAAGCCCGTTGCAAGAATAACCGTTTCAAAGGATTGTAGAGACGGAGGAACAATCGTCTCTAGGTTTTCACCCCTGAGACGAACCAATTGTCTGTATTAATCAACCTTTCAGACGACTTAACCGACTCTAATAAAAAAATTAAGGACGGTTTGACCGTCCATATTTCTAGTTATTAGAGACAAATAGACCGTCCATATTTGTATATTTTAGAGACAGATTGGCCGTCTGTAGTTGTATTTTATAGAGGCGAATTGGTCGTCTATAGTTGCACTTTCAAGAGACGAACCAACCGTCTATAGTTGGATTTTCTAGAGACGGATCGACCGTCTATATTTAGAGACAGCAAATTTAGAGACAGCAAATTTGTCCATATAAAGCCTATAAGTATGATCTAACCGTCTTAATGTGATAATCAAAAGACAGACATCCCGTCCCTAATTTTATTGCGTAGAGACATGTCATCCGTCTCTTACAAAAATATAAAGACAACTTAACCGTCCCTAATTCCCTCTCGCTCATTTCCTACAATAAAATAATCACATTCCTAAAGTAATTATGTTAATTTAAAAATAATTAATTTTTCATATTAATGACTATTAGATATCACTTGGAAAGAAATCATTCGACGCATAGCACACTAAATTTTGCAATGAATATATAATAATTGGGACAATATCAAAACTCATAATCATCAAACACCCATAAAATCAGTATTTAAGCAAATTAATTTAAGAAGAACACGTTTGTTCAATTAGACAATTACATACAAAGAAACTATCATATAAATTTTGGACATACTCCGGAACAGCTTGCAGACTGCTAACATCAGGTAAATCAATTTCATCATTATTTGAATTTTGGATTAGAGTCATTGGACTTCTAGTTTATGGCACAAGCGACCTACAATATACAAAAAACCTGTCATAACATCAGGTAAATCAATCATTGGACTTCTAGTTTATGCCACAAGTTAATGAACCCCACATTTTCATTGATATTGAAGGAGAACAACCATTTAAGCAAGTAAACTAACCTTGCTAGGATGGAGTAAACATTTCTGATTATCTTTAAGGTGGTGTGGCTTTTGACTTCTTTACTGCCAACAAGAGCCTTCTCTTTCTCCACAGTATCCCCTATAATAAAAAAATTATGGTTATACCAAAACAGTTCCTGTTATTTGATAAGTTACTTTTTTCTCAACAGTTCCTGTTATTTGGTAATGAAAATCAGAAAAATCAGGAATGAAACAATCCCCTAATGGTGTGGGATTGCATCTATTTCTTGGATGCCAACTTAAGAGCTGCTAAACATGTGGTTAAAATTTTTCAGAGGTGAACTTTTGCTGCAATTCATATTTTACTAGTAAATTTGTATTTTTCCCTGATTTGGTCTTGTCATCCTTTCTGTCAAATGCACAGACAAAAAAAAATAAAGAGATTAAACAATAAGGCCAACATCAGCTTGACAGCTTGAAACAATTCAATTTAGGGATGCCGAATATCTCTGTCAAACTTCCCATTATCAACTTTCATCTTTTATGCTTCTTTGCTGCTGAGTTACTGTTTGTATTTTTTCCTTTGAATATTCAATAAAGCATTTATTCCAAATCCAAATTACTTCACTTATCTTTCTATTCTCAATTCTATTTCAATTTAGCATCAATTTCCATTTCTTTCTTTTGAAATTCCTTGTCTGATCAAACTGGATCATGACAATGAAGCGATACCAATTGTGTAACAATTAAAGATGATAAAGATTTACTTGTCTAACAAATCCTTCCAGGCTTGAGATCTTCTCAATCGCAATGGCCACGAGGCCGACATAATTCTTGGCTTAGCACCAAGATTTGCTTGACAAGGTTGTGGATGAATCGGTGGAGCTGACCGAGCCCTGTGAGAGTGCCTCCTCGCCATCACTTGTTGTTCCGTCAGAGGGTCCAAATGTGGCGTCACGACTCACGATCTGCTTCATGTGTTGAAAATCGAAAATACAGCCCGCTTATCAAAAAACCAAACAATAAATTCCGAAAAAAAAACTAAACTACCAAGATTTCATCTCAGACCTTGATCGGTGACAGAGGGTGAGGAAAGTGATTGCAAACGAAGCGTCAGAATAAAAAGGAGCGGCGGTGGTTTCATCTCGTCAGTTTGCTTGATCTGAGAGGTGACACCGTGCATGGGGAACAACAAGATCGGGCTGAAGATCGATCAGTCGGCGAGTAAAGGTGAAGAAGAGCGGTGTTTCTGGAGGTATCTCTAGAGAAGGGAGAAACAATTAGACATGGGAGTATGAGACACGGCTGATTTGGGAGAAATAAAATGGGAGGAGAAAGAGATAAATCCGGCGATTATTCCCATCCGCATTTATTATTGCAATTTAATATTTTCCTTTTCTTTTCAGATCCTGTTTTTTATATTTGCCGAATCAATTTTTGTTTATTTTTTGTCAATAAAAATATTCATTAAACAATTTCCTTTTTATTATTTTTATTTTTGAAAAAAATCATTGTATATTCAAATAAAATTGCAAGCAATTAATTTTCAATTTACAAAACATGTATAAACGATAATTATTTCAATTTTACAATTTGTACCAAATCTTATATAAATAAAATATTATTTACAAAAAAATGATAGTTCGATGGTCTTTTGATGTATGTATTAATTTGTACTAAACACATGGTAGACACTTAAAAAGATGTATGTATTGATACACTTGTATACGAGCATAAAGTCAATTTGTCAAATATGTTTTGCTGATATATATATTACACAGTTTGATGGTCTTTTGTACATGGAGATGTGATAATGATTCAGATCACAAATAATTCATTCATTAACAATTAATCACAAATGACTAATATGATCAGGACAAACCACTATTAATAATTTTGTCATATCGAAATTTACATATTATTATTATGAACTAATACTAATTTTAAATTTGAACATTACTTTTTAGGATTAATGAGATTGTCACAATAAAACAATTGTTATGTGATAACTTAATATTTTGATTTCAAATTTAGAGTAATGTTGTTATCCATGATAATAGACTTGTTACGCATATTTTTCAGTTATACTTGGTAATAGACTTGAATAATAAATAATCTCTTGAATTTAATTTGAATATAAATTAAGTTGTTAAACTAAACTAAATTCGAGCTGAAACTAAACTCGAGTTGCATATGACGACATGCACACTAAAGGTTTTAGACGTGTGCATGACGACATGAGCTTATAAATTTCTTAGTGCCGAATGACTCATGCATCATGCGGCATGCGTCATTCGTCATGCGTGATGCGTCATTCATCGTATGTCATTCGTCATGCTTCTTGGTTCATGCGTCATTCGTCGTGCGTAATGAGTAATGCGTCATGCGTCATGCGTCATGCGTCAAGCGTCAAGCGTCAAGTGTCATGCATCAAGCATCATGGGTCATGTCATGCGTCATTCGGCATGCGTCATTCGGCATGCGTAATGAGTAATGTCATGCGTCATGCATCATACGTCATGTGTAATGCATCATGCGTCATGCGTCATGCGTCATGCGTCTTGCGTCATGCGTCATGCGGCATGGGTCAAGCGTCATGCGTCACATTATTTGAGAAGGTAAACACAGTGTTATAAGGTTGAGAAGGTAAACACATATATTTGTTGGTTGCTAAATTTCCATTAGATTATTTTCAATTTCTTTGAACGAATTTTTCGGAATTTGATCTCGCTTGATAAGGTTGTTGAAGCTTTCTCTAACGAACCCTTTTGTATCTTGTACGTCACAGCGGATTAGCCTAGGAAAACGCACGGACGTAGCTACCTGATAACACATGACGCATCGATCTTACATAACGTATGTCGTCATGCCGCATGCCGCATGACGACGTAGGCCGCATTACTCATTACGCATGACGCATGACCACCTCTGACGCATGCCGCATTACCCATGACGCATGACAAATGACGTACGACGAATGACGCATGCTACATGAGGTACCTTGTGAACACAACAACATTGTATATTTTATTTCTGCACCTTTTATGCAAGTTTATTTCATTTGGACTTCAAACCTCTATTCACCTTTTAAATCAATACAGTGCGGCAAGATACGAATTATGCATGTTATTTTTTGTAATGACATAATTATACATGTTGTCGATTTTATTATGCACCTTTAGTTGAGTTATAGTGCACATTATTTGAGTTACAATGCATGTTATTTTTTATAATGAAATAATTATACATGTTAATTTCTGTACTGAAATAGTTATTATAGTATAACATGCATAACAAATCAGATAATGTGCATGATAACTCAATAAAGATGCATAACTAAATCAGTATCAATAGTTGGTATCAAATGTGCTATGTACGAAACCTTATCCATTAAATAATGCAAATAAGTCTTTCGTGGTTGGTCTTTGTCATAAATTGGTCTTTGTCATAAATAATGTGCATGATTATTCAAGGACCATTTGAATAAGAATTGGGGGCCGCATATATTTCTATCCTCCGTGAGGACCGTGACTCACAAACCCACCCAGTTTTGTAATGAAGGTGAAGCAGAAATACAACTATACAAGAGTCGGCGCATCATACCCTCTTCCTAAATTGCTCCCATGTGTATATTATTTTTGGTTTTCGTAAATGGAAGGAGATCGCCGAGAAGAGATTCTTGGTGTGATTTCACCCGCCAGACCACTAGTTTGTTTTGGCGCGCTCCAATTTGGCGATATTGGTAAGAATTTCTCCAATTTTGTAAATTTATTAGAAATTTTAGCACGCTATTCTTTGTTCCCGCGGTAAATCGCCCAAATTTTTTAAGCATTCGCTTCTTATATATATGGTTTACCTTAGTCCCTTACCATCATCAAGCGAAAAACACACAGTGATCCTTCCCAATTTCACAGTTTCCCTACCCTTCACTAATTTCACAATTCATAGTTGGCAACTGAGGTATGGGTCGTAAAGGTCGATCTTATGTAGCATTGCGTGCGTTAGAACAAGAAATTCCAATTTCTCAAGCAGAAACACATGATGAAAGAGATGATCAAATGCCCGGGAATGAAGATGAATTTGATGGGGCTGCGAACTCACAAATTCCAGATGACGAAAACGTCAATGTTTTGCCCAAGTCGAGCGACAACCACATAATATGGATCCAATGTAAATTTCTAGAAACACAATTTTGACTTATTTTGGAGATTTTGCTGCCTTGGAGTATCTTAATAATTGATGATATTGCAACGCAGTTTTGACTAATTTATTTTAAATTTACTTCGTCTGGATTCACTTATCAGAGGTTTCTGTTTTTTGGTAACATAAGTTTGATTCCTTTTTCCTATCATGTGTTTTCTCTAAGATCTGAGTGTAATCACTCCTTGTTTCTAAGTTACGGTTTGTGTAATAATGTTGTTTGATTACTCATTGGTAGGCCCTGATGGTAGTGAAAGAGAGATGAAGGGCCGACCTACAGTGCGTGATGTGTACGGCTTACCCACCGGAGAAAAGGTGAAAGTACCCTACGACAAAATATATAAGGCTCCTTACACCAAAGCTCAGACACTCCTCAGCTCCTTTCTTTATAAGCTAGCCCGCATTGGTACCTTTGCTCCTTTGAGCATTTTAACTTGGGATAATCCCTTGTTCGATGATTATAAGAAGAAAATGCTACAACATGTTGAGGTACATTTATTTATGTTATCTGAATAATAGAACTTTCTGCAATATTAAGGTACAACGAATTAACAAATGAAATTTTGCAGAGTAAATTTTCATACCCAATTGAAATGCGTATTTGGGTCTTAGAGAAACTTAATAAGGCTTGGAGAACTTACAAGCGATATATGACAAGGTTCTGTTGGAGTATGCATGAATTCCTAAGATCAAAGTGTAAAAAATGTAGAAACAACAACAAACACAAGAAAACATAGTAATCACACAAACCTGCAACATGGAAGGCAGAACTCTCCATCCACATCATCATGTGCCTGTTCATACTCCAAAAGGTAACTTTCATAATGCTGCTTGAGTGTTTTTCCAACTCTCTGAAACAAAATAAATAATTAAATACTACAAGAATGAAATGCCAAATTTTATGTGGAACTGGCTTGATGATGATCCAAAATTACCAGAAGACAAATAAGGAGAAAGAACAAGAAAAAGAAGTAAAAGCTGGACATACTTCATTGTGCCAATTCCCTCTTACATGGATATCAATTAAATCCCTTCAGTCCCGAACTTTTGGCCACATCTTAGGCTGTTCCCATGAATCCATAATCATATCTCAAATTTAATTTAACCATCTCAAATTAGCTCACTGTCACTAGCCCCATGTGAAGTTTTCTCTCCCATTTTATGACAAAGCAAATTTTACAAAATATCATTTTCAATGCACAAGTATCGTACAAATAATCAAATTAAGGCAAACAACTAATACCACGTATAATTCTACAATTAAATTAAACTATTTCAAACAGAAGTGGCAATCAAATTTACCTCCTTTATTGTGATTAACATAAAGAGATTAACGGGTGGTGACCCAAGCTCCTGGCTACATACCTTCAGTTTTATTGTGAACATCCCAGAAACAGCTGCCAGGCTCTTCTGACTTGAGTCTGTAATCACTTGGTGTTATCATACTGGACAACCAACAACAAAAACAAGAAATATCATAACAAAACAGCTGGATGCTGTACCATTCTGACCCAATTGGCCCTGCTCCCATGATCAGAACAGTCTTTTCTGGGCCCACATCTGCATGGCGGCATGCGTGGATTCCTACACTGAGGGGTTCACACATGGCACCTTCCTCTAAGCTTACATTGTCAGGTAACTTGAAGCAAAGATCAGCTGGATGTACAACCTACAGATAGAGGTAGAAGCCAGATTAAATATCAGTTCATACCAGTATATGCATATGTGTACCATTTACAATGTCTCAGCAACTAGCAAGTCAAGTAATTAATGAAACAATCTTAAACCTTCGGTATGATCTGAAAACATAATTCTAACTTACAGAATGATAACTTGTTGTTGAGCAATTTCCATGTGATGAAGAAAAAAGTCAAAAACAAACAAATCAAATAATTACAAATTTACAATAACCTGGTTAGCCAAAGAGCCATGATAGGGGGGAGTGGCAAAGAATTTCATGTCAGGACAGAGATTGTAGCGGCCGCCTTTGCAGTGTTTGCACCTCCAGCAACTGATTCCTGGCTCAAGTATAAATTAATGTCAATCTTAGCTCCAGCTAAATTAAACCTGCGCCACAAGTTGTTCAACAAGAATTAAGTAAATAAACTTTTATTTAGGCGAGCTTCACTGCTGGTGCTAACAAAATCCAGATTGTGGCAGAATCGAGTACCAGGATGCTGAACAGCGGACCCCGAATCAAGACCGATCATCTAGCTAGAAGGAAGAGTGGGCCCGTTGTACAGTGACTTACAACCCCGAATCAAGACCGATCCTCAGAGAAATGGAGGAGTGAGTTGAGCTAGTAATCTTTTACAGTAAAATAAAAGATGTGAAAAACTTGACAATAGTCCCTGATTGAACATCGATCTGGAATAATGCAAAAGGAAAATGCAATAAAGATCAATTAATGAGCAGAGCGAACATGAAAAGAAGCCAAACCTTCACGATCCATCGATCCGCGAGATTCATCGGTGAAATCAAAATCGAGGTCTGGAGCAGCTGCTTCTTCAAATCGGAGGGAGTGTGGACTTTGATATCTAGAGATGGAGATAGACAACATGAGCAAAGCTGCTTCTTCAAAGTTGAGCTTGAAGTAGAATAAATCCTTGTAGCAGACCTAGTAATTACCCTTTGAGGTGAATTCAATCCGAGAACGGATGGAGCTAGAGAGGATACTCGACCTCGACTGAGACTGGAGGACATCAACAGAGATGGGCGTACGAGAGAAGTTTGATTTCGATGAATAATTTTGTTTCTAAAAAAGGCGAGAGTGATTTCGGGCGGAGCAAAGCCGATGCTAGGAGAAGAAATTAGGGATTGGGGACGAGGATCGGAAATTTGGGAGAGGCGAAAACAGACTCGTCTCACTTTAGCGTCTCAGTATGGATTAAACTCGCTCGCGTATGGACGATATCGATCCGACTCGAAATTATCGATTCAACGCGCCTCTTTTGTTGTAGTGATGGCTAGGTGAGCTCTGCATCATCCAAGTACATGCCTTTGAAAAGTAAATAAATTCAGACCCACAGAGAAAAAACAAATGCAAATTGCTTGATTGTCAATAAAAAAAAGCCCTCTTTTCAGTTCCCAGCATCCTTTCTGCAGTAGCAGGTACAATTTTGATGCCCACCACTTATTTTAATCCTTGAAAGTTGATTGTTTCATGTCGGGGAAATCATTTTTGAATGCATGCATGAAATTAATCGGAGTCTTGCTAGCTGGTTGTAAATTGTAATACCTTGCTTGGTAAATTAAACAACTTTTTAGAGCCATGCATATATCTGTGAGGAAGGTTTCATTTCATATAAAGAAAGGGCTGCACTCCTATAGTCCTATTTTCACATTAAGCAAATTCCAAAACAGTACTCTTGAGAGCAACTTGACATTATTAATTCATTCATTAGTAAATCGGATTGATCTGTATTAATTGTTGGTGGTCGAATTAAAGTCTCCAAGACTTGGCCTTTTTCCATTCTCTTGTTATCAAAAATGAAAGAACTGAGGGAATCCGGGTCCTAGCTACCACGCGGATCAGATTTGAAAGGCTCCGCTAGGCCTGGCTGGGACCCGCTAACGCGTGCATCCCTCCTTTCTTTCAAACTGCATGTCAGTCTATTATTCTCACTGATCGATGCTTTCATTTTCATATGCTATCATTAATTTGAAGCTTTTTCAGTTGGTGCAACGAGTCAGTGGGATTTTAGCGTCTCACTCTCTCTATTGATGCTATAATGCTTTGACAAATCTATCTCATCCCGTAATTTGCGTACATGTATCTTGAGTTGCAGATGGAAGTTTCGTTGTTTGATCAAAACTATTGAACACGATCTCCATGTTGAAATCTCAGTGGTGACCAAATTTTATGTTCTTTAAAATCATTTATTATTTTTTGAAATTATGATAGTTGAGGATACAATTCAAGTGTTTAACTAAGTGCGGACTGTTTTAAGAAAAAATAAACCAAGATCACAATAACTTTAACAATTCAAGATGAACAAATTAAGAACAAGGAGCAAAGCAGTATATATTACAAACGAGAGATTCTCCGATATCTTCACGAAGTCTGAGATCGTTATGAGCACTGACCAAACTGCGAGGTTTCCCGGCATCTGATCTGAGGAGCGAGAGAGAGATTCAATCATGTTACAATTAATTAATTATTTTTATTCTACTTTCAGTTACGTTACGAAGCTGCAAACTTGCAACTATTAGAAAATTAAGTACTTGCAGCTATTCGATCGAAAGCCTTTAATTGATTTCTTGTTGCCCCTCTTTATTGGTACACCGACAAGGCACCTTTACAAAGATATATGGGAGCTGGCGGATTAATTAACTCAAAAGGAGAGGATCGGATATGTGCGTGAAATTAATTATGAGAAATCTAAGCTGCCATTGTCATTCATATAAAAAACTGGCCTGATTTTCCAAATCTTGATCCGACATCAAAATTTTGAACTTAGATATATACTGATTTCATGCACAAAAATGTAAATAAATCCACATAAGTCACGTGCCACGTCGAAGTGATGTTTGCACGACTCTCACATGCTTTTATTAGACGATGATATATGTAACATATATACAGAGGCGATCCACAAGATCCCACGTGCACGCAAAATCACACGGTTTTTAACTAACGATGATATATGTAACATATATACAGAGAAGAAAAACAAATCTAATTTTATATATAATTGATAGTTCATTTATTCAATATATTATATATTACATATAAGTCCATATATATATTATTGTAATTAATTAAATTAATTCCAACAATTCGAACTACACAGTACTGTGGTTTCAATTTCTTTGAAGAATTTCTTCTGTGTTAACTGTTAACTGTCTTAAGTTAAAAAACTAAATCGGATCCCAGGATCCGCGGATAATAACAATTAATCCATATATACGTACAAGTCAAGTCAACCATAAACTAATCAAATATGGAGGGCATGCATACAGTGCAGCTGTGCAGATAGAATTTTTAGCTAAATTTAACAATTAAATCCAGACAAGGGATGTGACTATTTGCATTAAAACACATGCTGGCAAAACCCACGATGCCGTGTCGGTTGACCTCATTATTGCATGCAGTGCATGAGTAGTTGTCTAAACTTTATGAAAATTTCCAACTAATTTCCTTCCCGGATAAGCATAAAGCATCCATGTTAGAGGTTAGAAAATCTCCAGCGAGATGGCACGGAAAGAGATCCATTTATATTAGCATCCATGTTGATGTCGTACAAGCATGAAGCATCCTGCCACAGTATATAGGAGTTTCATTGATCTTGGTACGTAGTTGGTACCACTAATAAATTATTGATTTATTTTACTGTAGGTGGCTTCATCTTATAAATCTGACGGTTGGGATTTTGGAACACATCCAGCTAGCGCATTGCTTTACTGTACAAACTAACAAACCCCAAGTTGCAAATCTTTGTCTTTTGCTTTTTACTGTTTTATTTTATTTTATTTCTTTTACAGAGGAGGAAGGCCTTACGTACATCACATATTCACATGGCAGCCAAGATATTTGCATGAATTAAATGCTCGACTCACCAGCTACACCTGCAGCATCTCATGCCTTTAATGAGATGCTATTTCTTTTCCAATTATTACAGTACAGAGACATTTTAATTGGTACCTTCGTTCTTAGGTCTGTTAATGATCGGTCGTTTAATCGTTTTTTGTTTTGTTTCGTGACAAATGAAACGGTTACGATGAAAGATATTTTTTCGTTTAAATAATTAAACAATTAACGAAAACATATTGTTTCGTGATAGTTTGTTTCGTAGTTTCGTTTGTGATTGTGTATTATTAGAATTATTTTGATTTCAGAGAAAAACGTTATTCTGAGATAAGGTGATGAGAGATGAGATGAAGGATTTCTCGAATGAGTATATGTAAGGATTATAAGGTTTGGAGATATTATTGTGTGCAATGTTAGGAGATTGATAACAATTGTATAGAGGGTAGTAGGAGATAATAGAGTTGATTAGTGTGGGAGATGGTTAGGATAGCATTTCAATATAACCTATAAATACTCATGTAATTGTACTAAACACACAATCAATACAAATCATTTCTCTAAATCTCTCTCTTTCCAATTCCTATTATGGCATCAGAGCGGGTACGATACTGGAATTAGGCTTGCGCCTATTCCAAAAATAATGTTTCTATTCCCACCTTATTCTACACAATAAATCAATTTCTACAGCAATTTTAGAATAAACTTGTTCTATTCTACTCTATTCTGAGAATAAGTCTTCCTATTCTTCTCTATTCTCATATCTACTCTCCTATTCTTCTCTCTATTCTCACTTTTATTCTCTGAAAGAAAATCTCATAGCTCGATCAAGACAGATCAAGAATCTTATCCCAGACGAGAATCAAGGCTACACGGATCTCTGCTAGCGCCACACCGATCCGCCAAAGCACCTAGCTGTCACAGCCAGATCGAATGCCAGATCGTTTCCTGGCACAAAGCTTGTGTCGATCAAGTACAAGACTCAGAAAAAATCGATCACTGTTCCAGCTCAGATCGCCGCGCCAGATCGTGAGCTCACACCATTCCTCACGTGCCGCGCCAGATCGAGAGCGCCTTGATGATCTCAGACTCTCAAATCAGTGGTGAGACCCGTTTCTGACAGAAGCAAGTCTCAGATCGATCTCCCTCTGTCAGATCGGAGACATATCAGAGTGTTCAAGCGCGTGTCTCGCCCCGTCGCCGCCGCACACCAAAATGGCTCTGACCACTGCACTAAGCAGCTTCACCATGACGCGCCGCTGCCACCAGTTCCATTGAGCGCCAGGTCAGCCGACACGAGTTTCCAGCAGCTTCGACGTGACTTCTACCAGCTTCTTCAATCTTCATCTCGCATGCTGGATCTGTTCTCCAATCTGTCAGTGTACCAGCAACACAGTGCCAGAGTGCCATCTCTTCACCTCTCTACTGTCTTAACCGGATCGAGTGCCAGATTCAGCCAGATCTCGTGCCAGACGAATTTATCACTGTTTGTCAGATTGACACAGTCAGATCGGATCACCTCTCCGCTCGACACTGGCACAGCGATCGCCACTGGCACAGCAACACCACGGTCTAGCAGCAACATCATCTGTTTGGTTAAACCAGCCATGTAATCATCTTCCTCATTGCTCCCTGTGAGGAAACCCTTGATTTCTCCTCTTCTGCGAAAAATATCATCGTCAAGGAACTCTGATGGGAGCCAGAACACGCATCTTGCTTTTCCTTAGTTTTTAAGAGAATGAAATGCGTCATCTGTCTCTGATTTGACAACTCCCATCATCGAGAGAATTCTCCAGAACAAAACTCAATCTTTTTTTTTCAGAAATCCTTTTTTCAGAAACACCCCTGATTCAATTCAAATTCAAATCGAAGCCAATTCAAAACAAGCACCATTTCTTTCCTTTGTTTCAAGAAGTCTCCAACGAGCTTCTATGAATACCCAAGCCGAAATGCATGAAGGACCTAGGTAAAATCATCCATGAACTCCATTCGAGGTGATGAGTTGAGGCACTAAAGAAGAAAGCCCCTCTATGGACCCAAATGTGAGGAGACGATGTACCAAAGGATCAATGGTGAAACTCTCTATGGACCATCATACGAGGTGACGAGCCGAGGTACTAGAGAAGAAAGCCCCTCTATGAACCCGATGAGAGGTGATGAGATGCGAAGACCACATCTTCTTCTTTGAATAATTCTCGAGCCACAAGAGCTCATCTTTACTTATTATTTTCTTCATGGAGCATTGACAAAAACTTTGGCTATTCAAAAGTATGCTATCAAAGCAATTACAAGACAAGCTCAATGTGATTTTCATCACATTGGCTTGAGGGGGGTGTGTAAGGATTATAAGGTTTGGAGATATTATTGGGTGCAATGTTAGGAGATTGATAACAATTGTATAGAGGGTAGTAGGAGATAATAGAGTTGATTAGTGTGGGAGATGGTTAGGATAGCATTTCAATATAGCCTATAAATACTCATGTAATTATACTAAACACACAATCAATACAAATCATTTCTCTAAATCTCTCTCTTTCCAATTCCTATTAGTATATGAATGATTTGATTATGGTGTATGATTAGAATCATTCACCACCAGTTTCCGATTTGCTTTAGTGTGATGAGAGAGGAGATGGATGAAAAGCGAAGAGAATGAGTTTAATCGTTATGTTTCGTTTTGATCGTTATTTTTAACAAAACAATTAACGAAACAAAATATCTTAATCGTTCATTAAACAAAACGGTTAACGCAACTATCCTCTTTCGTGATCGTTACGTACGTTATGCAGGTCTATTCGTTCTTGGAACGCATTTCTGATTTCTGATTTCTGATACCATTTTGACGTATAAAAAGAAAGACTGGCCTGGTCCCGGCATTTTAGCAGCCTATATATGATATATCATGCATCAATAATTTGTATTCCTCAAATTTTACGGGACTAGATTTGAAATCAGTTTGCCGCTTCAAATGTTATACACAAACCTAATTAATTATTTCGAGTAAAAATTGTTACAGACAAGTACAACTAGTTATTACTTAATTACTATATATGTTTAAAAGCGAATTGTTATGCATGTTATTTTGAACTGAAAAACAATTATGCGTGTCAAGCGATTAACATGCATAACAAATTTTTAATACAATATAACTTACAACCGAACTCAAATAACATTCATAACCACTCTCTAACATGCACAATATGCACGTATCGATAAACATATTGATATATCAGCTAGCACCCATAAAAATAATACGGAGATAGAGATGTAATATAATTTGAATATAATGAATTAGGAGCTTTTAAAAGGAAGCCGGAAAAGTAATTCTTTTTTAAAGTAAGAAAGCATTTCCTTGCATGTCTTTGAAGAATTTGGATTGGTCTTTGCATTCCCATTATAGAAAAAGTGAAGCATGTGAAGGCTCTTTCTTCGCCAAAACGCATCTTTACTTTTCAAAGTTATAATAATTTAATAATCTATATCTATACTATCATATAAAGCATCTAAAAAATGGAGAACTCCATTTGATCATAGTCCTACTTTTTAATGGACAAAAATGTCCTCTGCTTAAAAAATTTCGCTGGTTCACTGTGTGTTGAAATATTGATAAAGAAAAAGTTTTCATTAATGAATTCTAAATTAGTAATCTCTAAACGAAATATATTACCATACATATTATATTTTTTTATTCTAATTGGTCATCACTCTTGCATTTTTTTGGCTACGTATTGAAAGATTTCTTATAAAATATGTGAATGGACGCTCATAATTAATAATAACAAATATGTTACATGGTCTACCAAAAGAGTGTTTTTTTATATATTTAGTGGTTACTAAATATAGTTCGAATGTCATTTCGGATTTGATAAGATAACTTGAATTTTAAGTAAGTGTTGACCTTTTTGTTTTTAATTTCGTTAAATAAAAACAAATGTTGGAGACTAACGAGAGATTTTGGTCCATATGTCAAAAAAGAGAGGAATCACGTGACAATGGTTGTTTTACAATGAAAGTTCAAATAAATTAATAATAATTTTAAAAATTAAAAAGGTTTATTGATTGATTCTTGAACTTTAGTTGGTTTTTAATTTTGATGTAATTTTAATGTCATTTCATACTTCATCATGGATAGCAAATTGAAAAGGTACCAATGTACTATGACACGGAATGACGACAACAACTGTCGTGCTATTATGTTAATACTTCACAAAAAAAAATCTAAAATTAATCGGTTGTGATTGAAAGAAGAATCCAACGC
>CAXKVX010002490.1:0-13974 GCA_964058865.1 Eleocharis quinqueflora
CTACCGATTGAAATATAATAAAAATCAACCAATTTAAGTACTACATGTGAAGTGATCATTGCTCAACTTCATAAATAGCAAAAGAAATTTTGCTACACAACTTTGTCTATCTAACAAAAAATGTCATTTTGAGTTTTATTTCAATATGATCATATTGGTCCTAGACTTCTAGTTCAGTTTACCTAAGATTAATCAATTGATATTAATTTAATTCATTTATTGTTTGATTATTAGCTGATATTTTTATTTTGAATCTTGTGATGTTTTAGTATGTCGGTGTGAGAAATATGCTGAATTGAAAGAAGGTATACAACACATTGTCAAAAAAATATTAGGGTATGCCGGCTCGATTTAACGTCATCAATTTGTTTTAATTTTGTAGGTTTTATTATATTATAGTTATATTTAATTTTCTAATATTTAAGGAAAAATTAGTTCTATGCCACTATAAAACTTGAAAATCGTCAGAATGTCATTCAGAGAAAATTATCAAAATGTCACTATCGGCATCCGATTTCTATACAAAAATGTGACTGATAGTGACATTTTGACAAACAAAAATTTCTGAGTGACATTTTGACAATTTTTAAATTTTATAGTGATAAAAAAACAAATGCCTCCAAAATAGTGCTTATCTCTGATCATAATTCCGAATACAGGTAAAGCCCAAACACAAATGCAACCCATCGTATAAAATTATTTATTATAGCTATTTTTTAAATTTAAACCTAGGTCTGCCCCTGACATGGTTGACTTCTTTCCACTCAAAGGTTTGATATTTTTTTTTCGCAAAATTATAGGGCTGATTTTTCCCCTAAATTAAGATTGATACTTTTCTTTTTTTTCCACAGACGTTGTTTTGTTTCATTTTGGTGGACTATTCTTGAAAGACTTTTTAGCTTCTCCCAATAAATAATGAATTTTATCCATAAAAAATAAATAAGGAATTTCATCCATAAAAAATAAATAATGAATTTTACTACAAAATGGTTTACGATGGTACAAAGGAAACAGGGGGAGGGGGGGGGGGGGGGGGTGTCATACTCACGCTAAAAATAAAAATATGAAATCATAACTGTTGATTTAAAAATAACATTTTACTTTTTCGCACAATTAATTTATCAAGTGAGATTATTGAAATGTGACTAAACTTATACTATATTGTGTTTTGTTTTCATGAATTTAAGAATCAATTGATACTCCATCAAATAGTAGTAAAACTAAGTGAAATTTAAAAAAATCAATATTTAATGGTCTAGGTGCTAGGTTGCACTGGCCGGTGCGGGTGTCGTATCCTATACGATACAGATGCGGCGATATCAAAACTCCGCCTATATTTTTTACATAGCCTGTCTCAAGTCCGAAAGGAGGAGGGTTGTGGACTTGTGGACTTGTGGACTTGTGATAGACTTGGTGTACCAACGTAAAAAAATCAGTCAATCTTATCAAAATGAAATCCAATACGAGTTTCATTTCTAGCTTACCCCAACTTGTTCGGAACAAAAGACTTTTTTATTGTTGTTGTACTAGCAAATATTGGATACTCCCAAACTCCGCCGCACCCTATATCGGATAGGAAATAGTATGAAATTTAAAATACAACTAATTTATACTTTTAAAAATATGCTATAAATAATCTTTATTTTTATTTTTTTCGAATTAACTGGAGAATTACTGTCCAATAAGTTCAGAGTTATCAAAATAAAATTTGCCATTTCATCTCCATCTATACCAATAATTCAGTTTATGGTTGAGACTGATATACTGACGGTGCATCCCGGAAGCTACGCCAAACACTATCACGAGCTTATAATACACACCAGTACTTTATCCATTTACTGTGCACTTACATCATATATATTCCAGTTGAGATATGCTATGACATCATATATATTCCAGTTGAGATATGCTATGACATCATATATATTCTGCTAAGTTATCTGAACTAACCCAATATATACAAGTCACTATCAAGCACTTCAAAGTAATTCTCTAATTAAGGCCCGTGTTCTAAGCAACTTCGGTTGAGATTGATGTTTTATTGGCTGAGGTGTGCAATTTGTGCTACACCATCATGGAACAGTGTTAATCCTAGATTCTCCTATGCATATAATAGAATAAATTAATCATGGATGTTTGCCAGTTACTGGAACGAAGAAAGATATACACGGAAGCTAATCTTCTGCCGCGCTGCCGCGCAGCAGCGACGACGGGTCACATTCTGTGCGTTGTAGGCAACGAACGGTTCAGATGTGATTCAGGAGATTCGATATTATAAAGTTTAGTTTGTGAGAATCTTGATACAAATCAAGTGTTGAGATTTACTGCGCGACACGAACAATATTTCTGCTACGCCGTAGAAGATCTCTTTCCAGATATATACAAGATGACGCTGATGTTAATGTTGAGAATGAAAAGAATAAGATACAGCTGGCCTCAGAATAAAACTCATCATAGGCCAGATTTGGAAGAAAGCCGTCCACCAATCTGTCAAAGATTAGGGTTGCAAATCTTCATATAATTTCCTTGTATA
This sequence comes from Eleocharis quinqueflora, assembly GCA_964058865.1. Lineage (NCBI taxonomy): Eukaryota > Viridiplantae > Streptophyta > Magnoliopsida > Poales > Cyperaceae > Eleocharis > Eleocharis quinqueflora. The sequence goes on from CAXKVX010002490.1 coordinate 2,534, forward strand.
AAAATTATAGAACGTTAGGATTTCCTAAATTGCAGCATAGAGCCGTTAGGCCAAAGACCTATAAATACTTGTAAATTCTTCTCTGTAAATCAATCAATATAAGATTAATTACTTTTCATCATCTGTTTCAAACAACTAACATGGTATCAGAGCGAGGTTGAAACCCAAAAAGCTTCCGCAACCAACAAAAAACCAGTAAACCAAAGCCATGACAGAAAACCAGCAAATAAACCAACAACAAATCTCAGCATATCAAAAGTTGAGACCAGACTTCAATTCCTCTCAAAAGTTGACCAGTATCCCTCTAGATGGGCGCAACTACCTGGCGTGGTCCAAGGCGGCCAAGATCTCCCTCAAAGGCAAAGGATTGCTCGGGTTCATCAATGGCAACAGACCTAGACCAACCGACACAGGAGATGCCCAAGAAGAATGGGACATTCTTGACGGTCAAACATTCACTTAATTCTCAATTCATTAGATTCTCAGTTAATCGAAATTTTCATTCATTACGAGACAACAAAAGAACTGTGGGATGCAATAACAGAACAACACATCAAGCAAAGCAACAATTCCCATGTGTTCCAAATCAAGAAAGATATTGCCCAAATTACTCAAAACTCCAAGCCCATATCCGAGTTAATCGGACAGGTAAAATCAAAGTACCAAGAACTCAAACTGTATAGACCAATTACAACTGACCTGGCAGTGCTCCAAGAGAGGGACGAGTTAGACCAGATCTATACCTTCCTCGATGCCTTAGACTCAAACTATGACTCAGTGAGAGCCCAGATCCTCAACAGCACAGAGCGACTGACCTTTGTCAGTGTAACGGCCCGTGTTCAGCAAGAAGAGTCGAGGCGGGTTGCGATGAACGTCTCTGACCAGAACCCGAAGCCAGAGAGTCACGCCTTCCACGCCGGGAACTCTCAAGCTTACAATCGGGACCGAGGTAAGAAAGGGTCGGGACTAAAGTGCACACACTACAATAGGGACGGCCATCACAAGGAAGGCTGTTGGTATCTCTTCCCTCATCTCAAACCGAAGTGGAAAGGACAAGGTGGCAGCAGCCGGAATCAAGGAGAGCAGCATAGAAAAGCATATTTGGTGGAAACCCTAGACTCAAGTCAGGGGGAGACGAAGAGAACCAGCGGACAGATCGAGACAAACTCACAGATCGAAGGGAGCGATTTAACTCGGGAGAAACTCAACCGACTCGAGTCGGATTTTATGAAGCTCTCCGCGTTGCTGGATCAGCAGAGCCGAATGAGAATGGGCTCAACAGGTTATTGTTTGAATACTGAATTATATTCTAAGGTCCAGCCCGAATCTGTTAACAGAAATGTCTCTAAGGCCCAACCTGACTATAAACTTACTAAAGCACAGTCCGAATCTGTTAACAGAAATGTTCCTAGAGCCCAGTCCAACAGTAAAATTCCTAAAGTCCAACAGCACCAAAATAAATGTATGGCTGTCGGTTTTGCACCAAAATTGGCCCAAATTAATTGCACTAGATGGATTTTAGACTCAGGAGCAACTGATCATATGACTGGGAATAAGGATATACTTAGGAACTATCAAATAACCCAAAATGAACAATTTTTTACTGTTGCAAATAATGAGAAAATTAAAATCAAAGGATGGGGAATGATAAGTATTTTTCCAAAAGGTTTTCTCCAAGATGTTTTTTTTGTTGAGAAATGTTCCGTAAATTTATTGTCCATTAGCAAAATTACAAAAGAATTGAATTGTGAAATTGTTTTTAAAGCAAATACTGTGATCTTTCAGGATTTAATCACCAAGGAGAAGATTGGTGAAGGTTTTCTTGAAAATGGGCTTTATTTTTTGGATAGCAACAAGTCTAGTTTTAGTATGAAAAAAGATGAAGATTTGAGCAAACTTTGGCACAAGCGTGTTGGGCATCCGTCTGACAAAATTTTGAAAACTATGTTTAATTCTTTAAATTTGGATTGTAATAATTGTGAGGTGTGTAAGCTTGCTAAACACACAAAACTTCCATTCTATGATTCTCAAACTAAAATTAGCGAACCTTTTGAATTAGTGCATTCTGATGTTTGGGGACCAGCTCCCGTAAATTCTTATAATGGTTATAGATATTTTGTGATTTTTATAGATGATTATTCAAGGTCAACATGGTTATATTTAATGAAAAATAAAAGTGAAGTTTTTGAGCACTTTCAAACCTTTTCAAACTTGGTAGAAACTCAGTTTAACAAAAAAATTAAAGTCCTTAGAAGCGATAATGGAACTGAATTCATTAATCATAATTTCTCAAACTATTTTCAGCAAAGAGGTATACTTCATCAAACCTCGTGTGTCTACACACCTCAGCAAAATGGAATTTCTGAAAGGAAAAATCGTCATATTCTTGAAGTAACAAGAACCCTTTTGTTTCAAAGTAATGTTCCAAAAATATTTTGGTCTGAAGCTGTACTAACTTCAATTTATTTGATAAATAGAATACCAAGTGTCATTTTAAATCTCAAAAGTCCTTTAGAGATTCTCCTTAAGAAAAAAATTACTCTAGATCATTTAAAAGTTTTTGGATGTACGAGTTTTGTGCATAAAAATAGACTTGATAAACTTGATTTTACATCTATTAAAACGGTTTTTCTAGGATATTGTACTCAAAAGAAAGGATACAAATGCTATGATCCCAAGGATAAACGACTTTATATTTCTAGACACGTAACCTTCTTTGAAAATGAAGCCTTCTTTAAAGATGTTGGAAAAAATCAAGAGGAACAAATTAACTCTAATGACTTTGTCTTACCTTACATCACTAACGAAAATAGAAGAGAAATAGGTGTAGAACAAATTGTTGATGAAATAGGTGAAGAAGAACTAGAGAATGAAGAAACAGAAGAGACTGAAGGAACCATGGAAACTCAAGTTCCAGAAGCTCAAGCTCCAGAAGCTCAAGCTCAAGAAAATTTTAGAAGATCAACTCGTCAAACTCAAACATCCACTAGGTTAAAGGATTTCATGACCTATACGGTAAAATATCCTATTCAAAACTATGTTTCGTATAACAATATTTCAAAAGAACACTATGCGTTTGTAAATAGCATTTCAACAATGGAAGAACCAACTACCTTTGAAGAAGCAAGAACAGAACCAAAATGGTGTAAGGCAATGCAAGAGGAACTCCATGCCTTAGAAAAAAATCAAACCTGGACCATATGCCCTCTACCAAAAAACAAGAAACTTGTAGTTTGTAAATGGGTATATAAAATTAAATACAATAGTGATGGAACTGTAGAACGATATAAAGCTAGGTTAGTGGCCAAAGGATATACACAAACTTATGGAATTGATTATCATGAGACCTTTGCACCGGTAGCAAAAATGAATACAGTTAGGATCCTTCTATCAATTGCGGTTAATAACAATTGGGAACTTCACCAAATGGATGTCAAAAATGCCTTTCTACAAGGTACACTTGAGGAAGAGGTATACATGACATTACCCCCAGGACATAAAAGGGAAAATACTTCTAACCTTGTTTGTAGGCTAAATAAATCTATCTACGGACTAAAGCAATCGCCGAGAGCCTGGTATGGAAAACTAAGTCACTTCCTACTTTCTTGTAATTTTAAAACTAGTTGGGCTGATACCTCCTTGTTTACAAAACACAATGAGAATGGTACAACCGCAGTCTTAGTTTATGTTGATGACATTATTATAACAGGAAATAACCAACTAGAAATTGATTCTATCAAAAATAATCTTAAACAAAAATTTGACATTAAGGATTTAGGAAAATTAAAATATTTCTTAGGAATTGAAATTGCTCACTCATCAAAAGGATTGTTTATTTCTCAAAGAAAATACGTACTTGATTTACTTAAAGAAACTGGTAAGTTAGGGTGTAAACCAGCATCAACTCCTGTTGACATAAATGTAAAACTCAATAATGAGGATGGTGAACCTCTTAAAGATATCAACCAATACCAAAAGCTTGTGGGAAAATTAATATACTTGACAGTAACTAGACCAGACTTATCATTTGCTGTAAATCAAGTAAGCAAATTCATGCATGCACCAAGAACTTCCCATTTAGGTGCTGTTAATAGGATATTAAGATATTTAAAAGGTTGCCCTGGAAAGGGAATTTGGATGAGAAATAATAAAACTAATGCAGTGTGTGGCTATTCCGATGCAGATTGGGCCGGGAGTTTTGATAGAAGATCGACAACCGGTTTTTGCACATTTGTAGGCGGAAACTTAGTCACATGGAAAAGCAAGAAACAAAATGCCGTAGCCCGATCAAGCGTCGAAGCATAATATAGGGCGATGGCATCCACAGCAAGTGAATTAACATGGATTAAGCAACTTTTAACAGACCTATACATTGATCACAAGGAACCAATGAAGATGTTTTGTGATAACCAAGCCGCAATACACATCGCAGCAAATCATGTTCATCATGAACGAACCAAACATATAGAAGTTGATTGTCATTTTATTCGTGAGAAGATTCAGGCCAAAGAAATTGAAACTCCTTACGTCAAGAGTGGAGAACAACTAGCAGACATTTTCACAAAAGGGCTCTACTTAAATGCATTTGAGGATGTTACACGCAAGCTAGGATTACATGACATTTACAATCCTAGCTTGAGGGGGAGTGTTGAGAATGAAAAGAGTAAGGGAAAGCTGGCCTCAGAATAAAACTCATCATAGGCCAGATTTGGAAGAAAGCCATCCACCAATCTGTCAAAGATTAGGGTTGCAAATCTTCATATAATTTCCTTGTATAAAAATTATAGAACGTTAGGATTTCCTAAATTGCAGCATAGAGCCGTTAGGCCAAATGCCTATAAATACTTGTAAATTCTTCTCTGTAAATAAATCAATATAAGATTAATTACTTTTCATCATCTGTCTCAAACAACTAACAGTTAACTTCTGAGAACTCCAAAAAAGAAAAAGAAAACGAACAAAAAAAAAAGAAGAGCTAGCATTGTTAACTGTTCTGTTTCAAACATGATCGAGCCAGACTGGATTGGGTTTCAAACCGTTCAGTGTCAACTTTTTTGTGTGTTTTGGATTCGATCATGTCAATTTCAGTTGAGTTTTCAGTCTTTCGGTATCAAATTATTCAGATTTTGGATCGACTCGGATCGATTGAGCTAGATCGAATCAGATTACGAATCATTTAGTGCTGACCTATTATTATTTGTTGGTTTTTGGTAAATTTTAGATCAATTCAAGTCGAATTTTGAATCACCCAACATTTTTTTTTTGAATTAATTGAACTAAGAATACTCAATTGAAAATTACACTTGGAGTCTTTTCAGTATGAACAAATTTTCATGAAATAAAAGCATGAGGATATGGGTTAGACTAGTTTTCATTCATGTTCAGTTAGACTATATAAATGGACAAAATGTGTTAATGAGGATATGGGGTTCTAGTTTGGTTGTCATCAATCGTTTGACGTAAGCTTCACATTCTCAAATCTTGAGAAAATATAAGTCAGAAATCTTTCTTGTTCACAACTCATAAGGAGTTTTCTCAACATATTTAGATGGAATAATGTTTAGTGTACAAACTGCGGTTAGTAATGCATGTTCCCAAAAGTAAAGAAGCAATTATGTTTGACACATCATTGTTTGAATCATATCGAGCAATGTTCTATTTCTCCTCTCGGACACACCATTTCACTAAGGTGTTTCAAGTGAAGTCAATTATGGTATGTTACCACACTCTTTGAGATATGTACCAAATTCATTACTCAAGTATTCTCCTTCATTCTTGAATTCTTTGAACTTGTCAAAAGATTCACTCGTGTTCTTCATTAGATAAAAATAGCCATAACGACTATAGTCATCCGTGAACGTAATGAAGTATCTAAAACCACCTCATGCACTTGTTCTCATTGGACCACATACATCTGAATGTATTATTTTCAATAAGCCTTTTGCCCTTGTACATTTCTTCTTGAAAGGTTTTTTTGTCATTTTACCAACTAAACAAAGTTCGCATGTCTCTATTGCATCGCAATCAAGGAGACCAAGAAGATTACTCTCTTGTAATTTCTTAATGCATTTCTCGCTTATATGACCTAGACGGTAGTGCAATAAGAGAATATTATTTTCATGAGATACTTTGAGTCTTTTGTTATTGATATTTAAAATATGTTTATTATTCACTTCATGCAAATATAAGTCATCCTTGACATTAGCATTTGCGTAGAAAATTCCATCTTTCTAGATACTCATACATGAGTTTGTAATTGTAAACACATATCCATTCTTGTCCAAACATGATACGGATATAATGTTTTTACATATAGATAGAACATAATAAACATTATTCTAATTAATTATTAAACCACTAGCTAAATGAAGGAAATTGCACCAATGGCCATCGCTGAGATGCTAACACCATTGCCCACCTTCAAAGTGACTTCTCCTTTCTTGAGATGTCTTCTATCCACTAGTGCTTGCATATTTGCAAAATATGAGCACATGATCTAATGTCAATTATCCAATCATGAATAGATGTGGTTAAATTAATTTCAATAACATAGATATCTTTCTCTTTGCCTTTGAAGGTGCTCGCTTGAGCTCCTCCGTTCCCTTTGTTCTTTTTGGGTATCTTGCTATTTTAGGAGATCGCAAGAACATTCTTCTCTTCCTTGTTTCTGTTCATATCATCCTCTGTCTTCTCTAATGTCTTATGGATCTCATCCAAGGTCATTGCTTTTTCATGCAGGTGAAGATGCATGACTACATCTCTATAAGATGGAGGCAATGAACCAAGGATTATATCCTCAGCTGAGTCAGCATGCATTGGAGAATTGAGTTTCTCCAATTTCTCGAGGTAACCCAATATTTTCAACATATGTTGGTTGACAAAAGACCCTTCCGCCATGTTGCACCTCGTAAAGGCCAGAGTGATCTTAGAACACTCTTTACGAGCATTCTCCATAAATATTTTGGAGAGACGTTCGATCATCTCTTTTGGAGTATTGTTTATGAACTTACGAGTAAGTTCAGTCGCCATACTTGCCAACATGAGACCTTGAACGCTCAGTTCGTCCTTGTGATACTTTTTAGCCGGGGACTTATCCTCGTCAGAGGCTTCCGTACCAAGTGCTGGTGCATCATGATCCAACACATCTACGAGATCTTCTGACCTAATGATAAGTTGGAGTTTTAGTTCCCAATCAAGATAATTGGAACCATCACTCTCCAATGAACATTTCTCAAGTATCGAACGGATAAGTGTATTGTTTGCCATTCTAGAATAAAAAAATAAAGGATTTCATGTTAATATTTATGTAAAACTTGTTTTATGTAATAAAACACATACTTCATTTTAAAGTGTCCATCATGCAGTATATTTAAGATCCTATCATAAATAAATCGACCTTATCCGATTTATAAACTCAAGGAAAGTAATCTTTTACTAATCATAACCTTTAGAAATTCTTTTGCAATCATTTGCATTTTGTTTCTAAACTTTATGACTCTTGTTGTTTATTAAGAAAACTTTTCTTACTAAACGATATTCCTGAGATTTCAAGCCTAGATCTTGACTTTCCTTTAAGCAAACTCATCTTATTTGATCAATCTGTTTGGTCATATTATCTCCATAAAATAAATGTACCAAATGCCTCACATGTGATTCATTTATCAATGACCTGATAATATATCCTAACATATTGCACAATTTCTAAAGATTAAAAATTACGCTCATGCATATTTTAATCCTTAGTTTAAAGTGGATAAAATGAGAAGGAAAAATACTTAATTTTTCATTGGACTTTCAAATGTGACTATAGTTTGATAGGTCATGTATTCCTACACCCATACCTATCCTAACATATCAATCACATAAATTCATAAAGCATAAAGCATAACACAATCACAAGCATTTGCGAGTTTGTATGTCTCTGCTTCATTTCTTCATCCATCGTCTTGTCTTCTTGCACCACCGGATGATAATTTGCATAAAACTAAATATGCAATTCCAAATTTTATTTATGAATCCTTTCAAAAAATTTCTAAGTGCAAGTATTAGGAACCTCTCATTCTCACAAATACATATGATGTAAATAAATAAAAAGGCATTCTATACATAAATTGCCTTTTGTGCCTAATTAATAAATGCTTATTAAACTTGCTTACAATTAAACAATCACAACATACAAAATTTACATCACACAAGGCATTGGAATGAGACATACAAAGTCGGTTTCCTGCAAAACAATTGAGAAAAATGCAAACCGATGCACTATTTTGTACCCTTTAATTAATTTACATTTCTTAAGTAATTGCGATTCTCTAAATCATTTAAATCCCATAAAAATGATTTATAATCCTCTGTAATAATTCAAAATAATTTGCACCATAGTTTGATAATAATCCTTTAATCATTTAAAGAAAAACACAAATTGTTATCTTGAAAGAAACTGCACAATGTTTCTGTTTTGTCTTTGTCACAAAAATACATAATACTTTTGTACAAAGATGTTATATTATTTAAAAACTAGACTTCATTATCTAAATTTAAAAACTTGTTTAATTTAAATACGATAAACCGTTTGAGAGAAATCATAATTTAAATCTCAGCAAAATTTGTCGTTGTTGCTATAAATTCCAGCAGCACAACGTTTTTCTTATTTTTGTTTGACCTTATAGATCTATCCAAAAATCTTGATCTATAATATTATTTTGTTCTAAACTTCTTTCATCATTGTAAGAATTTTAGAAATCACAAAAAAATCAAATAGTAAGCCTAAATCAATTTTGCAAAACGATTAAAACTAAACACAAGAATCGCAATACAAAAGAACAATTAATTAAGTATTTATGTAATAAAAATTACTTAATAAAATAGTCCAATTAGCAATAATAAAATCCAAATGCTCTGATACCAATTGTAGGATTTCATGATGTGAATCAGGTAAAATAAAAAATTATCCGATAACATCTATGATCGTTTCATTATTTCTAATTTTACTTCATTTGTTTGCATCACTAATCACAATCATATATATTCCTACAAGAGGAATTGTGATATCGTACATATTGTCTTTAACGTAGCTCTATTCCTCTTCGGTTCATCTTGAATCCGAAATAAGAACGACGTCGAGTTCGTGCTAGCATCTTCTTCGTCCGCTGCTAGCTTTATCGCTCGTTACGTAATTGATTGCTTAATCGATAAATATTTAGCAAATATTTAGAGAAAGAGAGAAAATTAAGTTAAAGAAGTAAACTTATAATCTCTGGCTAGATATGATATTTATAGGCTCTAAACATCATATCAAGACTCTTCAAATTCCTTTAGAAATTAAGGCATTAATGAAATTTAAACCGGCACATTAACTGCTGATCTTTCAGCACTAAAACTGCCATAACTTTCTCCGAAGAACTCCAAACGACCTCAAATCTTCACCATTGGATTCTACACTTCAAAGGCTACTATTTGCATAGGTCATTTGTCCAGATTGATTAATATTTGATCTTTCAAATTCTTGTTTAAAGGAGCCTTAAAATCTGACCCGAATTTGAGGCCATAATTATGGATATCTTCTCTATCTCTTTATTTGTTAAATAAATTATATTGGGCTTTGGGCTTTAAATAAATTATATCTCATAATAATGTTCTCATATTATTATCATAATGAAACTTATATTATACTCATGATATACACTTTCCAATAAATTTATTTTCCCGGTAGGAAGTCACATCACATGACATAATATTTTAATAATTCCAATATGTACATTTATTTCATGCAACATGAAATCTCGTACATAGAAAATATATTAAAATATTTATTCTTATTTCTCGTTCAGTTGGTGTGACCTATGTTGAGGATCTATGTTATGTTGGCAATATGATAAAACATTTTATTCCATAAACTGTAAGCGATATTCTAGCTATACATTACAGTTATCCAAATAACACACATGTTTAGTAAATCTTTACAAAACACGATCCTTCTAGTAATGTTATCATTAACATTACTAGTATCTATTCCTTGCCTTATGATATTATAATTATTATACAATGTAGGACTATGTCATCTCTGTATTATAATTATTTCTTGGTCTTCATTAAGTAAATTATAAAATTATAACTGCACTTTAGTTATATTGAATCCATTTATAATTCTACTTCACCAAGGGGCCCATAAAATATCATTTCTCATTATTTAATGAGTGGCAATGATGCTCTTGGCATATACCATTTTCTCGCACAAGTTATATATAAAGGAATATTACTTTTATCACTACTTGTTGTAAGTAGTTTTTAATAATAATTACGTTATACATCTCTCATGTGAAAAAGATACATGTCTCAATCTTAGAATCAAAGACACAATAAAAACATCAATTACACAAACACAATCCATATAATGCTTTTATCTATTAGGTCTGTTTAATATATGAACCATTTCATATATTCGTGTTATTAAATTATAATCTTTTATCAATGTTTGCAGAACTACAATGTACTTTTAATCAACGCGACAAACTTATATGGCATATTAGTATTCCTACTAATATCCAAGACCTGTAAACATTTTAGAGTTGTATATCCATTATATTTAGAGTTCTGCGGTTCAAGACCAAGTGCATCTTCTTAAACACATCTAAATATGAATATAGAACTCATAGAACAAGATGTGAATAACATCCGATTCATAAATACAATATAAAAGTAATCATAAAAAAATAACTTTTAGAACACAAATCTAACAGACAATGGGCCGATGTTGTTGCTAAGGCTGTTAAAAGTCTGAAGCATCTGTTAATAAATATGGAATTGTTATACCGAACATCATTAAAACGTCGCTATAAAAAGGTCCTTTAATAGCGGGCCCTAACCTACATCCGTTATTAAATTACACATTTTATAGTGGTTTGTACTGAAAATCCCTTATAAAAGTACCTTTTAACACACCTCTCACCAAGGATCCGCTATAAAAGGTTTTGAAAACTAAAAAAATGTTGCTGCCAGCTTGTGCATTCATTGCGAAATTGACTGATTTGATAAGCATTTTTGCAGAAATGTTCGTTCATAATATATAATCAAAAGAAAATTTGACTATTTGCAAATATGTCATGTTGCTTAATTTAGTTTTCTTTATATATTAGCTGTAATATGATTTTGAACAGTCTAATTGTTTTTAAACGGTATTATGAAACAACCTAATTTTATTTTTACAGTAATAATTAAACGAGTTGTGAAAAAAACTTTTTTACAGTAATACTTCAAACACAATAATATTTGAAGGACGAAAGTAGAATGAGAGAAGATTTTTGTGGGAAGAAGGACGGATGAGGGAAAAATTCTGTGAGAAGAAGGAAGAATGAGTGAAGATTTATGTGAATGAATAATGTTGGAGAGTTGATGTTTATATAGAGAACGGAAATTTTTGGAAGAAAAAGGTGTCTTAATCC
>CAXKVX010002491.1:0-94777 GCA_964058865.1 Eleocharis quinqueflora
GATCATAACCACTTCTCGTAGTAGGATAAGATGTGTTGTGGTGTTTTCTTGATTGATTACCGCCCATAAATGAAGTACCCGAACAAGAAGCACTTTGAGTGGTATTCTATGCTTCTTCATGGTGATTTAGTGAATGGCTACCACACTTCAATGAAGTACTCGAAGAAGAAACACTTTTGGTATTAGGTTACGATGCTTTCTGGTGTTTTCTTGAAATCCCCCCTCCCCCCTCCCCCTCTTAAATGAAGTAATCAAGAAGTGCTCGGACATGAAGCATATAGAGTGGTATTCTATGCTTCTTCGTGGTGTTTTAGTGAATGTTTACCACCATTCAATGAAGTACTCGAAGAAGAAACACTTTTTCGGTGAAGGATAAGATGCTTTGTGGTATTTTTTTTATTCTTTATTGCCCATTAATGAAGTACCCGACGAGAATGAAGCAATTAGAGTGTTATTCTATGCTTCTTCGTGGTATTTTAGTGAATGGTTACCACCCTTAAAGGAAGTATTCGAAGAAGAAACACTTATCGTAGAAGGATATGATGCTTTGTGTTGTCTTTTGAAAGGTTACCATCCATAAATGAAGTACTCAGATCAGAAATACTTGTGGTAGTAAGATAAGATGCTTTGTGGTGTTTTCATGATTATTTACTGCCCGTAAATTTGTATTCTATGATTCTTCCTGCTATGTTAGTGAATGGTTACCACACTTAAATGAAGTATTCGAAGAAGAAACACTTCTCGTAGTAGGCTATGATGTTTTGTAGAGTTTTCTTGAATGCTTACAACCCATAAATTTACTCATATCATAAACACTTCTCGTAGTAGGATAAGATGTGCCGTGGTGTTTTCTTGGTTGATTATCGCCCATAAATGAAGTGCCCGAACATAAAGCACTTAGATTGGTATTCTATGTTTCTTCGTGGTGGTTTAGTGAATGGATACCACACTTCAATGAAGTACTTGAACAAGAAACACTTCTTGTATTAGGCTATGATGCTTTGTGGTGTTTTCTTGAAATTTTCCAACCCATAAATGAAGTAATTAGATCTGAAACACTTTTTTCTTGTAGGATAAGATGCTTTGTGGTGTTTTCTTTAATTGTTATAACCCTTACATGAACTACTCGGACATAAAACACATAGAGTGGTATTCTATGCTTCTTCGTGGTACTTTAGTGAATGGTTACCACCAATAAATGATGTAGTCGAAGAAGAAACACTTCTCGTTGAATGATAAGATGCTTTGGAGTGTTTTCTTGAATAAATGAAGTACTTGGATCAGAAACACTTATCGTTGTATGATAAGATGCTTTGGAGTGTTTTCTTGATTCTTTACTGCCCATAAAAGAAGTACCCCGACATGAAGCACTTAGAGTGGTATTCTATGCTTCTTCGTGGTGTTTTAGTGAATGGTTACCACCCTTAAATGATGTATTCAAATACGAAACACTTATCGTAGTAGAATATGATTTGTGGAGTTTTCATGAAAGTTTACCCATTAATGAAGTACTTGGATCAGAAACACTTTCTTAGAAAGATATGATGCTTTCTGATGTTTTCTTGAAAGGTTACCACTTACCACCCATAAATGAAGTACTCGGATCAGAAAAACTTATCATGCTTTGTGGTGTTTTCTTGAATGGTTACCACCCATAAATGAAGTATCCAGATCAGAAACACTTCTCATAGTAGGATAACATGCTTTGTGTGTGTTTTATGATTGTTTACTTCCCATAAATTAAGTACCCGGACATGAAGCACTTAAAGTTGCATTCAATCATTCTTCCTGGTGTTTTAGTGAATGGTTACCATCCTTAAATGAAATACTCGAAGAAGAAACACCTCTCATAGTAGGCTATGATGTTTTGTGGAGTTTTCATCAAAGTTTACCCATAAATGAAGTACTCGGATCAGAAACACTTCCCGTAGTGCGATATGATGGTTTGTTGTGTTTTCAACATTTATCGTAGTAGGATAAGATGTGTTGTGGTGTTTTCTTGATTGATTACCGCCCATAAATGAAGTACCCGAACATGAAGCATTTTGAGTGGTATTCTATGCATCTTCGTGGTGGTTTAGTTAATGGCTACCACACCTCAATGAAGTACTCGAGGAAAAAACACTTCTTGTATTAGGCTATGATGCTTCTAGTTTTTTCTTGAAATTTTCCCACCCATAAATGAAGTAATCAGATCTGAAACACTTCTCGTAGTAGGATAAGATGCTTTGTGGTGTTTTTTTATTCTTTACTGCCCATTAATGAAGTACCCGGAAATGAAGCAATTAGAGTGGTATTATATGCTTCTTCGTGATGTTTTAGTGAATGGTTACCACCCTTAAATGAAGTATTCGAAGAAGAAACACTTATCGTAGTAGGATATGATGTTTTGTGGAGTTTTCATGAAAGTTAACTCATTAATGAAGTAATGTGATCAGAAACACTTCTCATAGAAGGATATAATGTTTTGTGTTGTTTTCTTGAAGGGTTACCACCCATAAATGAAGTACTCAGGACAAAAATATTTCTTGTAGTAGGATAAGATGCTTTGTGGTGTTTTCATCTATGTTTACTGCCCATACATGAAGTACCCGAACATGAAGGAATCTGTATCCCCCGGAATAATGCGGGATCCCGAAATGGTCAGCGGCAGCACGATTACGCTGTAAATTTGTTTGTACTGTAGCTAAATCATTGTGCAGGCAGTCTCGTCGCTGTAGCAGAGGTGAGAATGAAGGGGGCCACTGCTGCTGACCATTTCAGGAGATGTGAATTCGACATGAAGCACTTAAATTGGTATTCTATGATTCTTTTTGGTGTGTTAGTGAATGGTTACCACCCTTAAATGAAATACTCGAAGCAGAATCACCTCTCGTAGTAGGCTATGATGTTTTGTGGAGTTTTCAATATGATTTACCCATAAGTGAAGTACTCGAATTAGAAACATTTCTCATAGTACGATATGATGCTTTGTTGTGTTTTCTTGAAATGTTACCACCCATAAACAAAGTATTCTGATCAGAAATACTTCTCATTGTAGGATAAGATGATTTGTGGTGTTTTCTTGAATGGTTACAATCCATAAATGAAGTACTCCAATCATAAACACTTCTCGTAGTAGGATATGATGTGTTGTGGTATTTTATTGATTGATTACCACCCATAAATGAAGACCCAAACATGAAGCACTTAGGGTATTCTATACTTCTTCGTGGTGGTTTAGTGAATAGATACCACACTTCAATGAAGTAATCGAAGAAGAAACACTTCTTGTATTAGGCTATGATGCTTTCTGGTTTTTTATTGAAATTTCCCACCCATAAATGAAGTAATCAGTTCTGAAACGCTTCTCATGGTAGGATAAGATGCTTTGTGGTGTTTTTTTATTCTTTACTACTCATAAATGAAGTATCAAGACATGAAGCACTTAGAGGGGTATTCTATGCTTCTTCGTGGTGTTTTAGTGAATGGTTACCACCATTAAATGAAGTACTCGAAAAAGAAACACCTCTCATAGTAGGCTATGATGTTTTGTGAAGTTTTCATGAAAGTTTACCCGTAAATGAAGTACTCGAATCAGAAACACTTATCGTAGTGCGATATGATGCTTTGTTGCGTTTTCATGAAAGGTCACCAATAAATGAAGTATTCTGATAAAAAACACTTCTCTAAGTAGGATAAGATGCTTTATGGTGTTTTCTTGAATGGTTACCATCCATAAATGAAATACCCAGATGAGAAACACTTCTCGTAGTAGGATAACATGCTTTGTGGTGTTTTCATGACTGTTTACTTGTCATAAATGAAGTACCCGGACATGAAGCACTTAAAGTTATATTCAATGCTTCTTTCTGATATTTTTAGTGATTGGTTACCACCCTTAAATGAAATACTCGAAGAAGAAACACCTCTCGTAGTAGGCTATGAATTTTTGTGGAGTTTTCATCAAAGATTATCCATAAATGGTGTACTCGGGTCAGAAACAATTCCTGTAGTGCGATATGATGGTTTGTTGTGTTTTCTTGACAAGTTACCACCCATAAATGAAGTATTCTGATCAGAAACACTTCTTGTAGTAGGATAAGATGTTTGTGGTGTTTTCTTGAATCGTTACAACCCATAAATGAAGTACTTAGATCATAAACACTTATCGTAGTAGGATAAGATGTGTTGTGGTGTTTTCTTGATTGATTACCGCCCATAAATAAAGTACCCGAACATGTAGCACTTAGAGTGGTATTCTATGCATCTTCGTGGTGGTTTAGTGAATGGCTACCACACTTCAATGAAGTACTAGAAGAAGAAACACTTCTTGTATTAGGCTATGATGCTTTCTGGTTTTTTATTGAAATTTTCCCACCCATAAATGAAGTAATCAGTTCTGAAACACTTCTCATGGTAGGATAAGATGCTTTGTGGTGTTTTTTTATTCTTTACTGCCCATTAATGAAGTACCCGAAAATGAAGCAATTAGAGTGGTATTCTATGCTTCTTCGTGGTGTTTTAGTGAATGGTTACCACCCTTAAATGATGTATTCAAAGAAGAAACACTTATCGTAGTAGGATATGATGTTTTGTGGAGTTTTCATGAAAGTTTACCCATTAATGAAGTACTGTGATCAGAAACACTTCTCGTAGAAGGATAGGATGGTTTGTGTTGTTTTCTTGAAAGGTTACCCGCCATAAATGAAGTACTCAGATCAGAAATACTTCTCCTAGTAGGATAAGATGCTTTGTGGTGTTTTCATGATTGTTTACTGCCCATAAATGAAGTACCCGTACATGCATCACTTAAAGTGGTATTCTATGATTATTTTTGGTGTGTTAGTGAATGGTTACTATCCTTAAATGAAATACTCGAAGCAGAATCACCTCTCATAGTAGGCTATGATGTTTTGTGGAGTTTACCCATAAATGAAGTACTCCGATCAGAAACACTTCTCGTAGTACGATATGATGCTTTGTTGTGTTTTGTTGAAAGGTTACCACCCACAAATAAAGTATTCTGATCAGAAACACTTCTCGTTGTAGGATAAGTTGATTTGTTGTGTTTTCTTGAATGGTTACAAACCATAAATGAAATACTCATATCATAAATACTTCTCGTAGTAGGTTAAGATGTGTTGTGGTGTTTTCTTGATTGATTACTGCCCATAAATGAAGTATCTGAACATGAAGCACTTTGATTGGTATTATATACTTCTTCGTGGTGGTTTAGTGAATGAATACCACACTTCAATGAAGTACTCGAACAAGAAACATTTCTTTTTTTAGGCTATGATGCTTTATGGTGTTTTCTTGAAATTTTCCAACCCATAAATGAAGTAATTAGATCTGAAACACCTTTTTCTTGTAGGATAAGATGCTTTGTGGTGTTTTCTTTAATTGTTATGACCCTTACATGAACTACTCGGACATAAAACACATAGAGTGGTATTCTATGCTTCTTAATTGTGTTTTAGTGAATGGTTACCACCATGAAAAGAAGTACTCGAAGAAGAAACACTTCTCGTTGAAGGATAAAATGCTTTATGGTGTTTTCTTCAATGGTTACCACCCATAAATGAAGTACTCGGATCAGAAATACTTCTCGTAGTAGGATAAGATGCTTTGTGGTGTTTCCTTTAATTGTTATCACCCTTATATGAAGTACTCGAACATGAAGTACTGGTGCTTCTACCGTGCACCACCAACCCCTCCGGCCAGATCAGGTAAGAGTTTCTATCGATAGAATGGAGGATGACTTTCGCGATTTTCATCCTCCTTTTTCAAATTGGGACGATGGGGCTCAACTTGCTGAGTTAGTTAATTATTTCCTCGTGGTCGGTAAGCTTTGTGGAATTAGCTGAGCAGGTAATTCCAATTTGTCCACATTACATGAAATTTAAGTCTCTAATTACCATCTACGATACCACAGACTGATTTCGTTATGATCTATTTTGTGGTATTTATCACAGACGACTCCTATGAAACCATATAAGCTGGCTGAGGTTGAGCAGCAAGTGCCAACTGCAACGTATGCTTTGGATCGGGCCTCGCTTGTTCCTGACGCAATATTGCAGTGCCTCGACGAGCACTGCAAGTTACTGCACTCCATTTTGATGGTCCAACCCGAGGGTTATGTTCAGACTGAAGTATATTTTCAAGAAGATGACTTCTCTTGTGCGAGTAAATTGATTGTGAATGTCGGGGACCTGATTGAGATGTTAAAGCAAGAATCGGCCAACGTCTCAATCCTCAAGATTTCTTCCTATAACAATTGTCAATCTTAATATTTTCTTTAAATTTCATTGTTCGAAAACACAAGTATTATGTACATACATCCGATACATGCATCCAAGTATTGTAAAGATTTGTGCAGGAATGTCGGTAATAAGGCATGCAAATGCGTGCTCTTTTTGGATCTGGAACAATGGACAACTACCAATATCAAGCTGGGTTTTGTGGAGGCGATGCCACATGCAAAAAGTGTTTGAGAGAGTTGGTCTCAAGCCTGCTATCATTATTCTTCTCTATCATGAGGGGTTAGAATAATATAACCTTCACATATTTGTGTACTTATTCTCAATCTTTTATATAACTAACAGGAGTTTCAAATTAATTGCAGGGGACATTGACAACTTCTTATTGTAGACCTCGTGTGATGCCTTATTATTCTTAGGGATTCTCTATGTTTCCCGGTAATATCGACGAACTTAGAGATCGAAACGGTTTTGGATACGTAAGACTTACATAGAGCAATTTTCATAGTTTCGTGCTTATATTGGCTTCAGATAGGCCTATTTTTGTAAAATTGAAATTGTATGCACTACTGAATTATGTACATTTTATTTATTTTTGTTGTAGTGCTCTACAACACTGGATGAAAGATGATAAAGCGACAGCCAAGTTCACTTGGCAATTAATGAAGGTAAGTAACTTGCACTTATTTGTAAGAAATCGATGCGTGATGTTAAGATTGAGGATTTGATAATTTTTCAACAATCTGATTCTTAACTTCTTCTTGATTGTGAATTTCTTTTCTATATTTTAGGGTCTGCGACAACCAGATGATAATTCATGCAGCTATTATGTTATGAAGTTGATGTATGACAAAGTAACGCATTACATTAAAGACGACCAAGCTGCTTTGCCTTCGGTATGAAACAACAACCATGTTGTTGATTTCTTTTCTATCTTTATAACAGAACCTCACCTAAAGAACAACCATAGTCCAGCTTTGATTTATAGTGAGAACAATGCATACTTTTGATTTCTAGTGAGAACAAAAAAATTACATTTTCTTAAAACTGGAACATAATAAGTTATTTTAGTTGTTTGGTTACTGAATGTTAAATATAAGAACATTTGTAGGATGTTATGTTATAGTCCAGCTTAATTTTTTTTATGTTGAGTTATGTTCTTAAGCATTACTGTAGAATTGAACAAGTATACATTATAATTTTGTTTGTCTCTTTATTATTGGTAGTAGGTTTAAAGAAAAAATTCATACTCTACCAAATCAGTCATATATCTAACTTTACTCATAATGATGCAGATTATTGAACTCATAGTCCCGCAAAGTTGTCCACAAATCCAACTTGACAACAAGGTGTATTTGCTTGTGGATTTCGTTCGTGACTTTATTTGATTATGTACTCTCTTTATCAGAATACAGTTGTAGTTAAATGCTTATGTTAAGGAGGATCGCACTTTGTGACAGTGTCATGGATTATTAATTCTTATTGTTAAATGGTAATACTTTTGATATTAGTTATCCTTACTGTTGGGACAGCATCTATTATGGGTCATCATCTGGTAAAATAATTTTGGCGCGCTAGCAAAAAGGACTAGCCACATAAATAGTAATATCTTACTAAAAATAAATTGCTCTTCTATGACGGGTATATTAACAAAGAAAGGATCGGTGTTGAAAAGGTTGGCTGGCGGAAATTTTAAAAAATTAAGGTTATATTTTCTACAACAGGTATTAACAAAGAAATGTTGTTATATGGAGTATATATACACCGGATATCAAGTCATAACAAGGTGTACAAGAGCAAAAGACGCTGGTGACAAATTTTCAATAAAAGTTTATTAAACCTTTCACGCCGGGTATTAATTAACAAAAAAATGTGTAGAAAAGCGGAGATTTCCACGATCTACACCTCCAGAGCTATGATGGTTTTTAACTTACCTTTTGCAACCTCTGTATTTACAACAAAAAATAATTGGTATATAGGCCTCTAAATACTCAGCGCGTAAACAGATTTTCCCGTAGTTCATGTATCTTGCATCATTGTGCTTGTCTTGACTTGTTCTACATGTTCTTGACTTGTTGTGCATGTCTTGGACCTCATAAAGGATCAATTGTACCTGAAAACACACAACTAAACATTTACAAATGTTAGTCCAATGTTAGTTTTGCAAATTATCAAACAAAATTGAGCTAAACCCAACAATTCTAGAATAACTAATTTTTCTCATCCATACGTGATCTTAGTGTAGGATTCAAGTTTCCTAAGAGACTACCTCCCTACCACTACGTCAGATAGCTAGAACTAGTTTACTTTTATTTTCTATTTTATACTTGAAAGTCATAGTTTTTTTTTTCTTTTTGATGGAGTGCAGGCTTAGCCTGCCTCGAATAATATTTTATTCCATGGTGTTTATTACAAGAAGGGGGGAAAAAAGAAGAAAGAAAGAAGGAAGGAAGTAAGAGGAGGAGAATAAGAAGTAAAATTCTATTCTAAAATTCTATCGTAGAGTGATTTTTCATGCACGCTCGCTAATATGTTTGGCAATGAACGTGTTTGGTCTTGCGTTCCCGTCGAATATTCTCCTGTTTCTTTCCTTCCAGATGCCCCATAAGACAAGATGAATTAGGGTATCTCTTACATATCTGCTACTCGATGGGGGTTCGGTCCTAATTTTCTCCCATATTGTGAGTACGTCGAGGTCCTCATATGGTGTTGTCGATCACCATACTAGGTAATTAGGAAAAGGGTGCAGTTAAATAAAATTATTTATTAGAAGAGGAGGGCCGATTTCTTTTCTCAATCGAGGATTTCATTTTCACTTCTCAAATCCTAAACTTGAAAGTCATAGTTTACTTGAAAGTCTATTATATTATTTGACATTTGACATTTACTGGAACTTTCAATTATTTGATTGAATGTTCAGTTTTGCAGTTTTACTTTTCACGAGACTATTTAAGTGACTTGTTATTGTCCCTTTATACTAAAATAATTATGGAGAGAACTAACAAGGTGCAGTAAATTGTAAAATTTATTAGTTCTCTAAACACAACTCCAATTTGTAGCATTTTCATGTCTTTTCCCCAAAAAAAATTGGCACGTTCTTCAATTCGATCCACATTGATCAACTCAAATTAAAGCTAATAATTAGACAATAGCTCGAGAAAGAAATAAAAAAAATTAAAGGACACGATCAATTTGGGGGAAACGATGGTCTAGTAATTTGAGGACAAAGATGTAGAACCGAATGGATAAGGACATCAATAATGCGACAAAGTTGGAGAGCTTGAAACAATTTTTTTTTTATGAAACATAGACAGCTGTAAGCTTATATATGTAGCACATGAATTGAACTTAATGTGGCTTTAATTTAGTAGCAGTAAAATGCTTTTAATAGGGACTAGTTATCCTACAAATTGGTGTGACAGATATATAGGGGGAAAATCATATAATTAAAAATTAAGAAGGTATAAGATATGAGTTGTATGTCATCCGAATAAAAATAAACAACTATTTGTATTATGATTTGACAAGAATATTTATGATTCAACCTAATTTAGTCAGTTTTTTTCTTTCCTACTTGCTTCAAGCATTTGCAGAATATTACAAGGTATATCAATTTAAACAAGACATGTAATACTTTTATAAAAGTAGAATGAAGATATAAAATGTAGCTCTAGTATGTTTGACTATGATAATCTCTTTCAATGTTACATAAACATGTGGGTTCGGAATTATGAAACGAATGCTCTCATTATTTTGTATCTTTTTAATGTAGTTTGATTAACTACATAAACTGTTTTAATGAAATATTTGTAGAAAGGGAAAATTCCATTATTTGCTTAATTTAATGCTATTGCAACATATCTGGTCGAGAAATTATTGGTATTAATAATTGCTTCATATTAACTAATATATTGATTGCATTTTATGTCATCCCCTTCAACACTTTCTTTGGTAGCAATAAATTAAGAAGTAATGATTTCGATTGCCTAACAAATAAAAATTGATCAGATGTCGAGTAGTACATATGATTAACTTTATTTTTTTCAACCAAAAGATAGTGCATCCTAACAACAAAGTGAAACATCCACAAATTTTGGAGCAAAATTAAAGAAAGTTAATTCTAATCAGATGATGAGACAAGAGATGAATAAAATTTTCTGAATAATAGTGCGCAGCCCTCTAAATTTTTTAAGGAAAAAAAATGAAGAACTGAATACAGTGAGTCTTCTGCGTAATAGAGATCTCCATTGAATTGGAAATTGAGAAGTATTTAACCTCGAAAATTATTGGTGTAGGAAGACAAAAAAGTCAGACAAATTATTGAACATCACTCTCAAATGATGTTAACTCACTTCCCAAGCACTGAGATTAGACATGAACCATACTTTGATTTTGTAATCATGTCATATTGTAGGTAGTGTTTCTTCTATTTGGTTAATGGCACCATTAATTGTCATATTTCAGTGTGATCATATTTAACTAGGCTGGTTCAAATCCATCTCATGCATGTACCAAATTGATCTGGTTGATTATAGCAGTAGCACTAAAAGTTAATTGCATCGCTGTTAATTGTGCATGTACCTAAGTCACTTTTGGTGCCTAAACCAAAGCAACCAAATAATGAACTATAAAATAAGAATCTTAAAACATCTACTTCAAAATGTTGTTAGTATAAATCACGGAACAAACTTCTTTTTTTTTTTGAAAGAAATCACGGAACAAACTTTATACACATTTCTGTCACAAGAAAGCTAAAAAAATTGGATACTTTTCAAGCCTAATAAATCGGATTCACACCTTATCCACATGCACATGATTTATTTCTGTGTTGTCAAGCATACATACTTGCTCCCCTTGAAGCTACTTTTCAGAATTTCCAGAAAATAATGGGTCAATTATGGACCAAGCAATGGACTTATGGACATGTCGACTTTAATTTCAGTAGGAAATATATTCAAACCAAAATTTGCTACCAATGGAGAAGGCAAGGCATGTGAGAGTGGAGACTAAAGAGGGTATCTCTCTAAAATTCTCGGACGAATATTATTTCAGTCTCTATCAAAAGAGAGACAAATGTCAAAAATACAGCTCGGTTTGCTTATGCCCCCTTGCTTTGGCTTGAATCAAATGATATAGAAGAGTGAATGTAAATGCAAATTTAATTTTCCAGCTTGACCTTGTACTTTACATTTCATGTGGGGTTCAGCAGGCTTGAACCAGACACTTGGATAATAGATGCTCTGTTCAAGTTTACACTTCTCCTGAGCTGTTCACATTGAGAAACCAATAAAACAGAATACACAAATAACACAGAATCACGTCTAACATAAGAAGAAAAGGTTCATAAACAATGTGGAATCTAACTGTTTTTAGTCAATTTTCGTGTAAGAGGTTACATATTCAAAATCTAAATGAGGGATCCTTTGTGGATATGTTCCATATACATTGATAATTGGAACTGTCCCGTAAAGAATAAACTAATGTTAAACTGTATAAAAGGGTTCATAATTAATAAACACTACTAGATTAATTAGTATCTTACAATTGCACATCAAATTCTGATTCATTGATATCAATCAGGCTTAACTGGTCCCAAAAACATATTGGGATATTATTTTTGTCATATGTTAGGAGTAAATTATAGTTTTAGACTAAACAAGTAGGAGAAACCTAACAACCATTCGGTCTTTTGTGATAAGCTAGACTTCCAAAGTTATGATATTAGTTGGTTGACTCAGCACCATGTTCTTGGGGAGCAGTTACCAGAATAACTCTACAGCCTACAGGAATGGAGTTTGGACTTTGACATATTTTCTTTGTGAAGAACCAAGAATTTTAACTTGTATTTCAGGGTGTTTAGATTAGTGGAGATTTCCCTTTACAAAAGTTTGATGTGCAACATGGCTTGAATGAGTCTATTTTGGATGCTTCTATCAGTAATTTGCAAAGGCTATACCACCAAGTTTTAAGAAAGGTCTTCAACTCAGCTTTAAGATTAAAATATAATACAAATCATTATTGACACATTTTTGAATTACTTTATTGCTTGCCCCAAAACTAACTGAATGAACTAATTACCTATCTGCCAGTAAAAGACTCATACAGAAACCCATATAACTCCTCTGAAACTGTTAAAGGATACTCTTCTTGTGGTAAGAGGGCACCTGGTACTTCCACAAATTTGGTAATCCCTTTTGCTCCTTTCAAGGCTTCCATCTCAGCCTTAGACCTCTTAGGAGCCCCTGTAGCAGAAACAACCAAAACAGGAACCTTCCCCTCCAAATTAGCAAACAACTGGAGGAACTCTTCACGGGTCTTGACAGGGTCAAGGAGGCCTGTCAGGAAGGCAGCAGGAACATACCGGGCTCCTTTTCTCTTGGTAAGCTCGTACCGGCTTTGTATGATGGCAGGTGTGACATTGTCGGGGTCAGCATAGACATGAGACTTGTATTGGGATTGGATCGATTTTTCGTTGCTGACAAGCATGTTGTACATCATCCAACCAACGGCAGGAGCCCGTATGGTTCCTCTTAGAAGACCATACCTGTTAACATAAATAGAATTTGGCACCAGTATATTGGTTTGTAAGTTTAATACCTTTGCTATCCAAAAGTAATGCATAAAAAGTTGATTGCGGCTTGATCAAAGTTTTTTTTTCTTTTGGCATCAAATAGACAGACAAGTACTGTACAGCCATCTTTTCTATTGCCCAACACTTGAAATTTCTTGAAAATTTCTTAATAGACCCGCATATTATAGTGGCTTAACATACAAGTAGTTTAGAAATCCCATCAGTTAGGCTTGAAATTGCTTAGTTTTCATATTTCTATAGGTTATTGAATTTCCATCATATACTTCTTATAGTCAGAGGCTTCTATTTAACCTTCTTTTTTTTTAAAAGAACTACTTCAGCTAGAAGTCAGGATGCACTACAGATTCAATAATCCTTGCTACAATCTCAACGGAAGCCAGATAAAAATATATGTACCTGAAGATCAAGCAAGAAGAAAATAAAAGGAGCCATACCTGGCTTCCATGCTGGAATCACGACCAAAGACAATAGGCAAGGGACCAGCCCAAGTAGGTGCCACGGCTGCAATCATTGATGGCTTAACCAAACCCCTTCCAGCCGCCCGAACTGCAATTGTCGCTGCATGTCCCCCTCCACAAACTATCAACTCTCCATCTGCTCAATACAAAGATATTGAAATATTAAATGGGATAATTAAGCAGACTTGTTATGTACCGGGGGTCGGTACATAACAGAAGGGAAGACTGTTACAGCAAATGGAACGCGGGAAGATTTAAGGAAGCAGGCCGGGCATAAACAGAGCAAAACTAGATTGGTCGTGATAACAAAACTAAGCTACAGCCCATTCAATTAACTCAGGAGAAGGAGTCACTGACAGGTGGGACTGAGCTGCAGGGGACTGGAGAGAGCAATGATAGAAGAAATGGAGACGATGGGGAAGGTAGTTAGACTCAGACGCTGCAGGCCGTTACGATGCAGAGAGAATCTGCAGAGCTGAGTCATCAATTCCTCTTTTATTTTTATTTTTATTTTTCTTTAGAAATTGTAAATGCCTATAAATATAAAGGCATATTAGAAAAAAGAGTTAGCTAGCAGAATTATCCAACATTTCCCTAAACTTTTCTATTCCTTTTTCAAACAGCAGATGTGATTTCAATTTTGATTCGAATAAAGATTTTATTAAACCCCATTTCATCTCAACTACTTTGCATACTCTATCCATTTCACTACAACTAGTATCAGAACCAAGTTGTTCATTGTTGCGAGCTAAGGCTTGGACAAGAAGTTCTTGAGCTTGTGCTTCCTTCTGATGCGATCATTCCAGTTCAGTGTCGAAATGCTTATCTACATCTGCTCTCATGGCAGCAAGCTGTGCACGAAGAAGGATGGGTCTTGGAGGTTGTGTGTTAACTACAGCAACTCAATGCCATGACTGTAAAAAACAAATATCCAATTTCTATCATTGATGATTTATTGGATGAGCTCCATGGTTCCACATACTTCTCAAAGATTGATCTGAGATCTAACTATCATCATATAAGAATGCACAAGGATGATATACCTAAAACTGCTTTTAGAACTAATGATGATCATTTTGAGTATCTAGTGATGTCATTTGGGTTAACAAATGCCCTAGCCACATTTCAAGCTCTAATGAATCACATTTTTAAACCTTAAGCAAATTTGTTTTGGTCTTCTTTGATGATATATTGGTGTTCAGTACATCCTTTCTACAAGCACCATTTGCAATTAGTCCTCCTCACTTTAAGAGAACATCAGCTTCATGCTAATCTAAATGTGAGTTTGCATTAGAACAAATTGAGTATTTGGGACATTTGATTTCTGCTAAGGGTGTTGCTATTGACCCCAAAAAGATTGAGGCCGTGAGTTCTTGGCTTACCCCTAAATTTGTTAGGGCACTTAGAGGGTTTTTACTTTTTAGGGCTTACAAGATACTATCGAAAATTCATCAAAGGATATGATGTCATTAGTAAACCTGTAACTACACTCTTGCAAAAGAATGCTTTTCATTGGACCCCAAAAGCTGACAAGGCTTTTAATCTTTTGAAGGAAGTCATGCGTTAGGCTCCAGTTTTAGCAATGCCCAATTTTGATCTTCTTTTACCTTGGAGACAGATGCTTGTGGCACAGAGATAGAGGCAGTTTTGATGCAAGGGGGCAGACCAATTCCCTACCTGAGTAAAGACTTACGCATCAAAAGTCAACAACTCTCTACATATGAAAAGGAGTTCCTTGATATTCTTCAAGCTGTCCAAAAGTGGAGGCATTACTTACATGAAAGGAGTTTCATCATCAAGAGTCAAGACTGATCACATCAGTTTAAAACATTTGCTTGAAAAAAAATTAACTCACTCCTTATAGCATAAAGGGCTTTGTAAGC
The DNA here is from genome assembly GCA_964058865.1 of Eleocharis quinqueflora. NCBI lineage: Eukaryota > Viridiplantae > Streptophyta > Magnoliopsida > Poales > Cyperaceae > Eleocharis > Eleocharis quinqueflora. The sequence continues at coordinate 15,176 of CAXKVX010002491.1, forward strand.
TTTTAGGGCTTGAACTATATCATTCAATACAAGAAAGGGGCTGAAAACATTGCAGCTGATGCCCTTTCAAGAAGATTGACACAGGTTGAACATTCTGAATTACATGCTGTTACTGAATTACTCCCTACATGGATGAAAGAATTACAATTGAGCTATGATTCATGGGCCATTCAAGTTTTAGATAAGGCTAAAGACAATGTTTCTCAGGAAGAAGGTACCTCAGTACATGAGGAGGTAATTAGAAAAAATGAAAGGATTTATGTGGGTTCTGAGCATGCTTGGAGAGCATAAATTATCCAAGAGCTTCATGACTCTAGTGTTGGAGGTCACACAGGAATTCATCAAAGAGTCAGGAAATTATATTTTGGCCTAAACTCAGAGAGAATGTGTTGCACCATGTAAGTGTTTGTGATACATGCCAACTCAATAAACCAGAACAGAAAGAATAGTCAGCCCAGGTTTATTGCAACCTATTCCTATTCCAGATGGTGCATGGCAGGTCATCACTATGGACTTCATATGTGGTCTACCAAAGAGTGGGGGTAAAGATGTCATATTGGTTGTCATTGACAATTTCACCAAGTATAGCCATTTACTGACATTTACTCACCCATTTAAGACCAAGGATGTGGCTCAGGCTTTCTTGGATATTGTGTATAAGTTGCATGGTGTTCCTCACAAAATCATCACTGACAGAGATCCTCTCTTCACCAGTAACTTTTGGAAGGAACTTGTGAAAAATTAGGAGTGAAATTGAATTTCAGCACATCCTATCACCCTCGGACAGATGGCCAATCAGAACGACTTAACCAATGTGTTGAGACCTATCTCAGGTGCATGGTTTTTAAGCAACCCAAACAGTGGGCTCAGTGACCCACTGGGTGATTGGTGATATAACACCAATTTTAACACTTCCATCAAAATTACTCCCTTTGAGGTTCTATATGAATATATGAATACCCCCTCCCCATATTCCTTTGGGTGATGCTCCCAGAAGTATTAATCACGTTGTGGATCAAATGCTTCATGAAAGGCACGAGGCAATTCAGGTGTTGAAAACTCAATGGCGAGTAGCACAAGAAAGGATGAAATCTCATGCAGACAAAAATAAGACTGAAAGGTCTTTCTCAAAAGGGGATTGGATTTACCTTAAACTTTATCCCTATAGACAGATTTCTATACAGGGTAAAGGTGCTTGTCAGAAACTACAACCTCGGTACTATGGACCTTTCGAAATTCTGGATGAAATTGGTGTTGCAGCTTACAAGTTAAACTTGCCGCCAAATTCTATGATCCATCCTGTGTTTCATGTTTCCCAGCTCAAAAAGAAAATTGATATCCATGTAGAGCTTAGAACCAAATTACCTTTGGTGGGTCCTGAAGGTCAGCTTCGTATTGAGCCCATAGCTATTCTGGGAAGGAGATTGGTACAAAAGGGTATTCCTTCGGTACCTGAAATTTTGGTTCAATGGTCCAACCTCAGTGATGAAGAAGCCACTTGAGAAGAGTATGATTCATTGAAGGCTCAATTTCCCCTTACACCGGTTTGAGGACAAGTCGAGTTCGTTGGAGGAGGCATTGTTATGTACCGGGGGTCGGTACATAACAGAAAGGAAGACCGTTACAGCAAATGGAACGCGGGAAGATTTAAGGAGGCGGGCCGAGCATAAACACAGCAAAACTAGATTGGGCCGTGATAACAAAACTAAGCTACAGCCCATTCAATTAACTTAGGTGAAGGAGTCACTGACAGGTGGGACTGAGCTGCAGGGGACTGGAGAGAGCAATGCTGGAAGAAATGGAGATGATGGGGAAGGTAGTAATATTCAGATGCTGCAGGCCATTACGATGCTGAGAGAATCTGCGGAGCTGAGTCATCAATTCCTCTTTTATTTTTATTTTTATTTTTCTTTAGAAATTGTAAATGCCTATAAATATAAAGGCATATTAGAAAGAAGAGTTAGCTAGCAGAATTATCTAACATGTCCCTAAACTTTTCTATTCCTCTTTCAAACAGCAGATGTAATTTCAATTTCGAATAAAGATCTTATTAAACCTCATTTCATCTCAATTACTTTGCATACTCTATCCATTTCATTACAAGACTAATATATCCTTTACAAAACTCTTAACTGACATTGTTTATGAATAAATTTTCTTGTTCTTAATTTTGTTTCACCCTGACCCAGTTCCAAATGAAATCAGAACCAAACAAGCAGAACAAAAGCAAAAATAGAAACATGCATCCTTTTAAGATATTTTACAAAAAAACATGCTTATACAATGACAAGTCATCAAGCTTAGTATTAATCAATTGTAGATGGTGGTCAAAACACCATCATAAAATAATGCAATCATCTATTACCTGAGCTCTTCAAAGGACTGTCAGGAGAGTTGATGAGCTTAACCAAGAAATCCTCCATGACATCAGCATTATAATTAAGTGAAGGTCGGTCAGAGAAACCCAAACCCGGCCAGTCAACAATAGTTGCACGAAAATTGACAGCTCCTTCTCGGTCGACTATATCTTTTGCGACAGTTCTGAATTCCCCAACAGTGCTGACGTCAGAAATAGTCGGGACCATTAGAATGTTCTTCACATTTTCAGAGGATTTTCCCTTGTGTTCTTCATAGTACACATTGATCGATTTGTCCTCAAATTTCCACTCCCATTTTCCAGTCTGAAAGGAAAAGTGGATGGTAATAGGTGTATCAGGGAAAAACTTAATTTTTGGATCCAAGCAGTATTTATGACACATTAGAATACAGCGCGTACTAAAATAGAACTTCTCAATTGAGCATTCTTATCCGATAATATTCTCAATAATAACCAAGTCATTTAAACTGAAAAGTGTAGAAAAATAATCCCAAGAGTTAGCTTAATTTGGCCATTTCTTCTGGACATAGTACCAAAATGGGAATAAACCAGAGCATTACTTCATTCTCTAAAGCAATAGTACCAACTAGGAATAATAGATGCTCCATGAGGACAGCAATCATACATGTAATGTCATTCCCAATTTTTGTACATATAATGGCACTCCCAATTTTAAATACTATACATTATTTGTAGTCATCTTCTCTACTAACCCCAACTAATTGCAATTCAGACCAATGTGACATCTACAATAAATCTAAAACCAGGATCGCTTGGAATTTACCTTGGACGGAGAAGGAGCTCGTTCCATCACGGACGAGGCCGCCTTGGTTGATACGTCAAGGGAAGGGGAAGAGACACAGTGGATCTGAACCAAACGGGTTTGCGCACGCGAGAAAGAAACGACCCGATCCAATTTCGCTGGTGCGAGAGAAAGATACAACGAAGCACAATGCGCCATTGTTGAGCTTTGGAGCTAGTTGGAAACTTTTTTGGTTGCGAAATTTTTGAGAATTTTTTTATTTTTAGTTACGACTTTGCGACCTATAAGTTTATGACTGTGTGTCTGTGCCTTTTCCATGTTATTAGTTCAGTTACCACTACTTGGAGAAATCCACATCCGATGGCACTCTTATCGTGAAATAGCAATTAAACGGTTCATATAACTTAAAGATTTGTGTACACGAATCTCGAAGTTGTGTGAACCATTCAATTACTATTCCACCATAAGAGTATTTCAGACTATTGTTTCTACCCGAAGAGCGTTGATATTTTTTGTTTTCATTGATACTGCCATATTGGGCCATATTGGGTTGAATAAAGCTTGTGTGAATTCTGGTATTATGGGCCGTTTTATCTATTTTTGATGCAATTGCGTTAAACCAATTGTGTTTCTGGTATATAAACAAAGGCCTTGGTGCTTCTTGGGCCGTGGGTGTAACATGGTTGAGTTAAAAGCCTGATTTGATCTTACGGCTTAATTATGGGGATTTCTTTTTTGTTTAAGGCAAGAAAGAAATTTGATGATTTGCTTTATGAAAAAAAAAAGTAACATAAGGAAAAAAAAAGAGTGCAAGTTGGCACTTTGTTAATAGGCGTAGATTATTTACTCTGTGAAAAAAACTATTTCATTAAAAAAACATAAGATTGACGAAGCATTTGAGTTTCCTCAAAATTAAAATAATGGCGTTTTGAGAAAGAATTATGTTAAGAACATCCTCTAGAAGAATCTTCAACAAGCCTCTTTATCAAGTTAGCCATATGATTCAATTACGATATTCCATGGCACAGAATTCCAAATGAGAGAACACGACGAAAGTAGAAGAAGAAAATTGCATGGCGTTTTGCACAAGTTTATTTAGGCTTTTCGTTTTCCGTAGTAGTAAATCAAGCTTTTTTTCAACATCTTACGAAAGAAGCAATTGTATGGGCCGGCAAGAAGTCATATCCATACACCTCATGCAGTCTGAAATTTGTAACCTCTTACCAATAAAATTTGTCACCGTTTGGAAATTAGGACTTACTCCTCATGTACGGATGTACCTACGTGTCTTACCTCTCCAATAAAAGATTGCTGTAAATAATTAAATTAGAAAAAATAGGCCTTAATAAAATTAAAGAACTGTTTTAGCATCTTGCCAATTTAGACAACCAAATCTGCTAGATGAAATGAACTTCATAAGTCTGAAAGACATGGCCGATAATGCATCAAATTCTATACAAAAGTGATAATTGTACTTCAAGATACCAGAAAAAATTTTAAATAATCAAAATAAATAGTAAAATAATCAAAATAGCAAAATTATACCCGAAATCACAAATGTAGTCATTCCGGAGTCACAACTTTCGCCGTAACTCCGAAATCACAGACTCCGCCAGAACTCTGCCATCACAGATTCCGAGTTATGGAGGAATCTGTGATTCGGGAGTTATGATGTATGCTGTGATTTCGGAGTTTTGGCAAAAATTTTGTTTACGAATTAATTTCTGTCATTTTAAAAACAGTCGAGAGACGAGTGGGGAGTGAAGCAAAGAAAAAATAGAGAAATATCATCGTGAAAGTTTTGCAAATTTTGCTTTCTGCTGCTAAATCATTTCATGTATTATTTTATTTTTAATTACATTGTAATAATTTGTAAAGAAAATTTTGAATTAGTGTAAATTAATTTAGAACTATTATAATTGTAGTTGATTTATGTACTTATTTCGTAATTTTTGAACTATTAGTATATTATTAATTGCAAAATTTGTACATTTGGAGTGAAGAAAAATGATTCCAATTTCCGTGTATATGGATGGTGAAACTCGAAATGGATCGTATGGTATGGATTCTAAATTTACTTTTTCGGAAAATGAAGAAACCCGGTATGAAGATGTGAAAAATCAAAAATACAATATACGAATGGTTAGGGATATTTGAGAGTCAATAATCGTTGAATGTTGTCGCTCGGTATAACACTGCGATCCCACATGTTTATCATTTTTGTTTAATTCTCATTCGTGATGAGGTAGAGTGGCGAATGATATTGCAAATGGCACAATAAAAAATGAATTGAAGATTTGTTGAATTATATGTTGATCTGGTGCCAAATGGGACAAATGAGAATCTCGATAATTTTGCTGGCACAAGCGAAAATGTTGTTAACACAGATGAGGAGCCTCCGAGATTTAGCCATGACACAGTAACCTTACAGCCCTGACCAAACTCTTCATATCCCTCCCGCAAGACATTCACTAATTATTGATCTTAATGAACTCATATCTAATATTCCTGGAGAGCATGAAGGCGAAGACGATGAGAATATATTACCCGAAGAGGGAGAATGGAAAACAGTAGAAGATTATGGATACACCTCTGATGAAGACTATTTGGATTATAATCCTAACGATCATCCGAATAGTTGGATAATTGTGCAAGGAAGATCAGAAAAACATCACCCAGTACAAGAGCTTAGTGATATCTCTGGTTTTGACGAAACTTACAATGAACCACGAAATTCGTCAGACGATCCATTGACAGAAAACCGTGTATTTAATTCAAAAAATCAGTTACAATTGACCATTAGTGAGTATCACATCCAAGAAAATATAGAGATTAAAACACAATGGAGTAGCGCGACGAGGCTAATTATGGTTTGCAAATATCAGAGATGTTTTTGGAGGTTGTATGCATGTCCTAAAGGTAATACTTTTTGGACAAAAAGAACCAATCCTTACCCGCACACTTGTGTTCAATCGATTACACGAGTAGATCATGCACAGCTTACGGCCAAGATAATTGATGATGCTATTAAAAAGGAAATGAACGAAGATATGACCATGACAATTAAAAATGTCAGACATTTAGTAAAAGCCGATGTTGATCCATCATACACCAAGTTATGGCGAGGCAGGGAGTTAACAATTACGGAAATATTTGGAACTTGGGAGGGATCATACGCCTTGCTTCCTCGTTATTTTAATGCCATCCAATCAACGAATCCATCAATGAAGTATGCTATTCTGACGACTCCTGCCAATCAGCCTGAAGTACGTTTTTTCCATGCTGCGGCTTGGGTATGGGGACCGTGCATTGAGACGGTAAAGTACATTCGTCCGGTGATAAGTATCGACACAGGTTTTTTATCGGGTCGTTATGAGGGAAGATTATTGATGGCTTGCCGGTACGATGCAGAGAATCAATTGATACCATTGGCATTTACATTGGTGGAGAAGGAAGACCTAGAAAATTGAGGTTGGTTCATGAATTGGTTGCGTCGAAAAGTTATCGGACCTGGTAAGATGTGTATAATATCAGACCGCCACAAGGGAATTAAGGCTGTTTTTTAATATCCCCAATATGGATAGTCCGAGGTTTTTGAATTCCGGCCTCTCTACCTAGATACTGTTGTACCATATACCTCCAGTTGTTATCACAAATTTCGATAACAACCGCACCGGTTCTGGGCGACCCCCACAAATAACTAACATCCTGTAGAGTGATGGTCATCTCCCCGATAGGCATGTGAAATGTGTGCGTCTCGAGCCTCCAACGCTTTACCAGTCCTGTAATCAATTCTTTGTCTCTCCTCTTATGTCCCAACTGAGAAATGTGGTACAACCCCAATCTCTTCAATGTCGGACCACAACTCTCGTGATATGGTACGACATTATCATGACAAATGCATTTCAAATTATCACCGCTCTGCAATATTTCAACAACATTCTGAAATAAATAGATATTACAAAAATATTTATATATTAAGAAATATATATATTACAAAAATGTACCATTTTTTTACAGTCGCAATCTTGTGTTGGGCGACAAGCATTTGCAACAAGTCAGAAAAAGGCTGACAATCTGGAAGAAGAGAAGTACTACCCTCCCTCGAAGGTGCTAGACCGAGAAGTGCTAGGTCGAGAAAAACTATTTCTTCGAGATCTCGTCATTTTGACAGAACTACCTTTAAAAATAACAAAACAACATAATCTAACAATTTCTAACAAAATCAATTAACTAATGGTCACCAACACATTTCTACAAAAATCAACACAAATTTCTACAATATTTGTGATTTTCTAAATTAATTAACTAATTTAACAATAATCTAATTTTTAATAAAATAAATTTATCTAAACTATCTAATTAACAATTACCTAACAATATTAACAATAATCTAACAAATTTCTACAAAAATCAACACAAATTTCTACAAATTTTGTGATTTTTTATAATTTTCGAAAATCCAACATTAAAAAAAAACTCGTTACAGCAGAGAATCATATAACTCCGGAATATGGTAGATCTAATCAAACTCTGGAAACAGCAAAAAATCGCTCAAAAGATCTAACTTTTTTCTTTTTTTTAATGGAGATTGCATCTGCTGTGGAGAGGAAGGCCTTCGGTATAAAACACAGAACTCCGGAATCAGAGTGGACGACATAACTCCGAAATCAGGGATTCCTAAATTAAAGAGAGGGCAGTGATTCCGGAGTAAGGCTTGTTTCTTTGATTCTGGGGTTATGTGGCAATCTGTGCTGCCAGTGTTTTGAATGAATCCTTGACTGCGTATTGGCTAGTCTGGTAAATACGACCACAATTTTGCTATTTTGATTATTTTACTATTTATTTTGGTTATTAAAAAAAATTCGGTCAAGATACAGACGTTTTTATATATTTAGCAACGAGTATTGATACTTGATGGTATAATAATTGTTTATAAACAACAGCACTTTATATACAAATTTGAAAGTTCATCAATAATTAACTTGAATTGTTTTTTTATTATTTAGAAAAGAAACATGTTAAACACTTATGCATTATATATAAACACTAAAATTTGAGAAATTTTTCTAATTCCCATCCTTCTGTCCCCAGCTTCTGTCTCTCACCCTCTTTTATATTTTTGTATTATCATTATTTTGTCTTATTATTGTTTTGATACTTCTTTCTTTTTATTCCAACTGCATTTTTTTTTCTTTTTCTTTCTTTTCGTTCTTTCTTTTTCCTACATCCTCTTTGACGACAGATTGTTAGAAACGACGAGATAACTATCAAAGACGAAAATAATGTTTAAAGTAACGACATATCTGAGAACGAGGAAGTGATAACAGATCTGAGAACGAAGACGAAAGACAACGAACGACCTTGAGACTACCTCCAACTTTCTTCGTATTCACCATGATTGTTATTATTAGAAATATTGGGGCTCAAAGCGCAAGACTAAGCTAAAAAATAAAGCGAAAGCGTTTTCAATCAACAATTTTAATTTAAAGTGTTTAGACCTTAATTAACTAATCGAGAGTTAAAGCAAGCAAGTTCTATAAGTAATAGAGTAATTCACATATCAACAAAGAGCAAAGTAGTAAATAGAGAAATAGTAGAGAGCAAGAGCAATCAAGAGAACTAAAAGAACACGCGATGTAACGTGGTTCAGCCTATCAATCAACTAGGCCTACGTTCACAGGTCTTTCAGAACCAAATCTTCTTTTGAAACCGATTTCACTATCTAGGGATCACTAATTTTAAAATGTAGGTTTGCAAATAGGGCTGCTAATGAACATGATGGTTCATGGACAAAATATACTGGACACTATTGAACATTTATGGAATGGACTATTTTTTTGTCTTGGTTAAAGTTCAGTCCAATTGATAAAACTGAACTGGACTAATTGTGGACAATCATGGACAAATTATGGACAAATTGTGGACTAATTGCGAGCTCAGTATGAATTAAATGAAAATATGTTCAAACATCCCAATAGATCGACCAAGTTCTAACTCTCTGTTTCACAGAGAGAGAACTAAGTAATTCAAACAAAGAAACTTAAGTTATTCAATACAGTGATGAAATAGCTTTCATTTAAAGAGGAAAGTGCACTGTGGTATCCAGAATCATATCCAAATGGTTAGCTTATGAACAAATAGTGGACATTATTTGGTTATAAGATGAACTGGACATACACTGAACATTAGTAGATAATTATGAACTTAATTTGAACATGAACTTGAACTCCTCATTAGCGAACTGAGCTGGACATGAACTGAAATCCGTCCATTAGCAGCCCTATTTGCAAAACAAAAACCCGGAACCTAATTAAGCATTCAAAATTTTGGTTGGCGGTTGGAAATTTAAACAGAAAGTGTCAATTTCTGTAATTTTGTTAAAATGTTTCCTGATTGATCCCTCCTAATAAATTCTATCTTGCTTTATAAAGAAACAAACCATTCAATTTTATTACATTCACCTATCTTGCTCAATGCTTCTTATATAGCACATCTAAATTTTCTATCCAGTTAAAATTAATTATCTGATTTGGATTAATGGAGAGGTAGCTGTAATACATTACTAATTAATATGTATTTTACTATTTTTTTTAATAAAATGTGGTTAATAAAAAAAATTAATGTGCACGAGCATCTTTCCATGTATATATCTCATTGTAAGTAAGGAATGGAATAGGCCACGCCTACATTAATACATGGAGAATATATGAATGATTTTATTCCTTTTGAAAAAGTATTCCACAATTATTCTTTCTCGTCAAAATCAGAATATATTTTGTGATTGTGCTATCGGAGCGAACAAGAGGAAATGGAATTGAAAGTGTAGAATACGAACGCGAAATTGAGAATTGTAGAATTTGCACTCATATTCAAATCTATATAGTAAAGATTTTAAGTCTTCCATTTCCATTTTTCTCCCCTTTCCCATTTCTAAATGTTTTATTTCTGACTGCGTTCTTGAATGAACCTTTAAAATATGAAGGATCACTGTTTTATAATCGCACCGAACGTCGACTTAATAATACTGCGCTCATGACACTATTTGTAATAATAAAAGTTTTAGTTTTTGATTAAAAATATTTGTTTTCACTAAAATGCATAAATGGAATAATTAATAAAAATTTGTTATATTAAAGATAACATATATAAATGCATACACGTGCACCATTTAATTGGCATTTCACTTATTTCATATTATTCAATAATGCAAGGTCTTACAAGTAAAAATATAGTAAACATAATTTTAAATTGATCCATTTTCCTAAGCGCCTCTAGCTGTCTCCCGATATTTTTTAAGGGAAATTGACGTAATGACTCTCCAAAACATCAAAATTGAATTTTTACTTCTCTATAATGACTCATTTGATAATTGATTAACTGTCACTCTAATTGCAATTTTTAAGATTTTTGTCTCAATTCTATATTTTTCTCTTTTTCTGAAATAAAAATAATACAAACGATTTTTTAAGACGAAAATGTCCCTGATCGAATTTAATCAAGGGACCCCTTCAGATTCATCTTCCCCAATCTCCTTCGCACCTTTTTGTTATCAAATACGAACTTGATTTGCGTGGAGCTTTCCAATTCACGCGTCAACCAAAGAGTCGGAAGAAATGTTTCCATGTAACAGGTGTTGTGGCCATGCAAAGGCATGGAACCGACATACATGGAGCTCTTTCCAGCTAGATCAACCATACTGACAACAGGTTCACATTCAAGCAAAAAAACAAAAAACCACATTTATCCTTCGATTGCTGTATTGGATTTGAAACAAAAGAGAAGCATTTCGTCCCAATCCTTCCATACCAACGATAGGTAAAACATTTACATTTTCCCTTCTTCCTTCTTTTACTGGGAAGGTGCGAGGGAGATTGGGATTTGGGGAGATGAATCCGGTAGGGGTTCTTTGATTAAATTTGATCATGGGCATTTTCGTCCTAAAAAATCTTTTGCATTACTTTTATTCCAAAAAAGAGAAAATACAGAATTGGAGCAAAAAAAACTGAAAAATTACAATTTGGGGTGGCAATTATCAAAGGAGGTATTATAGAGCGACAAAAACTCAATTTTGATGTTTTGGAGTGACATGAAGCTAATTCGGTAATTCCCCTTTTTTAAATATTATTAATATTACACAAAAATTAAATATTTTAAAAAATAAAATAAATTTCCAAAACTACTTCGATCGTTGGCCCTACAGTCTAAAAATAATTTTTTCTTTTGAGAGAAACAAAAATATATATGAATCGCAGCTCACATTTGCAGTCTCCGAAATCAAAAAGTGAACCGCAGTCAGTACTTATGGTTCAAGTATTGAAGAGGAGAAAGGGACTGTGTGGGAAGAGAAAGGGACAAGAGAGTCGATCGAGCGACCTTCAATTTTTTATTTCAAGTGGATCGTAAGTGACGTTTGTGGGCCATTTTTTTTGTTCAAGTGAATGCAAGTGATTTTTATTAATCATTTTTTTGTATTTATCAAAGTAATAAATGGATGCACATGAGTTTTCCCAAAATCATCTAACCCGGTTTGGTGGTTGCCCGGATGACCCAATCTTTTTCATTAACCGCACAATAAACCGGATTTTCAGCTGCTTACCTGCTGAAGGTGTCTATCAACCGAACCGAACCGAACCGTAGGAAGGACCGCTTCCGGTTTTCCAGTCGTACAGCCGGTCGAGTCCGGTTTTGGAAACAGTGCAAAGCATACAAAAAATCTGATTAAAACATCGAGTTCATATTTTCAGTGTTACACTCGCAATGAGATTCCTCCTACGTGACAATTTTATTTTAATTTATTTTAACAAAAAAATGAGGATCAAGTTCTCGACTTTTATTAATGACTTTGCTCATCAATAATGACCAAGAGGTATGTACAATTACAAAAAAAAAAATCGAAAATAAAAACAAACATACATGACAATTTTATGAGGCATATAAAAGAAATGTTTTTCTTCGGCATCAAATTAAATTAATGTCATATCTCGTGACTTTAAAGCTCGATGGGATCCGTTAGCAACGCCGTAATCTCAGAAAATTAGAGGGTGAGTAGGTGGAAGCGAATCTGGTGCCGCGCGGCGCCAAAGCAGCGTATTTGGAACAGATCGGACGCCCACAAATCACTGCCCAGTAAGCAACGAACGGTCTGATTTGATTCAGGAGATCTAAATTCTTAAAATTTAGTTTGCACGAATCTTGACACAATTGAAAGATTCAGATCTACTATGTGTCATGTACTGCGCGGCACATGATCTAAACTCGAGTGGGTGACAGATAACATTTGAGTTCAACATAGCGTTAGTATGATGTAATAATTCTTTGTTTTTGTTTCACATTCTTCGCTTCTCTCTTCTGTAACGATCTCCATATAAATTTTTATTTTCTTTTGATGAAATTTTTATATTTATTTAAACTGATTACTTTTTATTGAATTTAAATTGATTACTTAATTGTGCTCAACTAATCTAAAAACTATTCAAAAAGCACATTTTTTAATCATAAAAATCTATATATTCTGAGTGGCTATGAATCTATAATAATGCTTCTTTGAAGTAAACAAAATTTGTTCTAACCTTTCGAACCAAAGTAGAAATATGAAGAATATAATTTTTTTTTTATCGAATGAAGAATATAATTTAGTGGACCTTACATTGACGTGAAATTGGAGTAAAGCTATGATTTTATTAAAAGTACAAATCTTTGGTGCTCTTAACTTAATAGCATATTTAAACATCTTTAAATTTTGATTTATCTTGCTCAGTAATTTCTTCATATCAAAATCTAATGTGGAACAGAAATCTTATTTTTAGAAATTTAAGTACATGTTTTGAATTTTTTTAAAGTGACATAGTTTTATGTATAAATACAGATTATTTTATTATTATTTTGAAGTCATTTGAAAAATCCAAAACAAATATTTGAGAAATTCTAAAAATAGAAAAAATATGTTCCACACAATATTTTGATATTAAGAAATTAGTATGATAATCAATATTTTAAAGTATCTAAAGATATGTTTGAGTTAAGAACACTAAATTTTTTTATGCTTTTAGAAGCATCCTGCCTTTTACTCCGTGAAATTGATGTCTTCATTGAAGCTACAATTCAATGATAGTGACATAGTCTTGTACAATAAATATTGACAAAATTATTATTCCAAAAAAATAACATCTAGTATTAATTGTTAGGCATGATTTCATAATTATTTTTATACGATAATTCCTCCTCTGTTCACTGGAACATGGTAATCTGAAACGTTAATTTTATTTATAGCATTGATCTGAGTTGTTTATTATTTGATTCGATAATATGTGATAACTTTTTTTGTGGTTCTGTGTAGAAATTTGATTTTCGTTGAAATCCTCCGTATCGCTTTGGCCTCACAATTCTCCCCATACAATAAATCACGTGTTCTATAGAATAAACTCGTGTCCCATTTAATAAACCTGTGTCATATACGTATTTAATTCGTCACCATCTCCCTCATTCAATTTTACGTTGTTTGTTTTTAGTTTTTTTATGAATGGATCGTTAATATATAAATTAAAGATGATAATTTATTTTAACAATTTTTTAATCAGATATAGAAAGACTATGTTTTTTGTTTTGTTCAAATTATAGAGACATTTAAAAACATTAATATTTATGTAACATCAAAAATATTTTAATATCATACTATGTGATATTAAAGAGACAAAATTCATCAATTAATAAATAAAATAAAAATTACAAGACGCATCGAAGCCGCAATGCATATTCTATATATGATAGATAGTGTATAGAGTTTGATTTGTGATTGCTTATAAATGAATTTGAACGTTTGCACGATGTAATAATTGCAAGCATTTTTCATATAATTACTTTTTTTGTGTTCATCTTTGTTGTTATATTTATTGACATGCAATATGTTCTTCAAATAATTTTCATAAAAATTATATAATAAATATTTATTAATACATAACTGCAAAACCATCAGTCGGCAATATGAATGGAATCATTCATTTTTTTTTATATGCAATAAAGAGGAGTACATACAATCCACAATCCACGCGTATCTAGTACAAATGTTATCAGAAAGGTTATATACTTGAGCATGGCTAAAATAATATGCATAGTACAGCACATAACGTACTATGCGCCCATCTGTATTTAATTTGGTCATTAAATTGATATTTAAGTTGCTCAATAAATTCTTCATATCAAAATCTTGTAGGAAATAAAATTTCGTGATTTTTAGAGCTTTATTGCTATTTTTTAAATATTTTTAAAAAACAGCCCAGAAATGACACTTTTGTAGTATTAAATCTGGACTGTTTTTAAAAAATATTTAAAAAATAGCTAGAAAGCTCTAAAAATCACTAAATTTGATTTCCTACAATATTTTCATATGAAGAATTTATTGAGCAACTTAAATCTCAATTTAATGACCTATATCTATATGCATAGTACAAATTGTGGTGTACTATGCATATTATTTTAGCCATGCTCTATATACTTATATTCCCAAGAATTTTCAAAAATTCATTGACATGAATTTAGATGTGCATGCCAGAAACTTTATTTATTCTAGCTCACATAAAGCACTTTTTAAAATTTGTTGAAGAACAATCCCAAAAAGGTTTGTATCTTTCCTTATTACACACAGAGGCGGTGGATTTAGAATTTTCGTCAGAGAGTGACAAAATATATTATTTTTTTCAAAAAGAAACAAAATGATGCATAATTTTAAATATACATGATTATGTATCAAAAAAATTTTGATAAATCGTACAAATACACAAGATTATTTTGCCAAAAAATTTCCAAAAAAAAACGGTTGCCGCCTCTGGCCTCATGTAACTCCGCCTCTAATTACACAATCATGAATCTACCTCTAAATAAAGTGTGCAACAAAACTTGTAAACTAGGTTATTGCATGCACTAATCACTAATGCACCACATGAGGTGGAGTTAGCTGGCGGTTTTACATCAACAACCACAACCAAAGAAAGAAAGATTTCTCCAAAAAAAACCACAACCAAAGAAAGAGCTTTCATTTGTCACTTTTCCACCGCTGAAACCTCTGAGGCTATCTTTACATTTGACTAATTGCCATGCATTTCACAAAACACACATTATTGGCACAAGTCACAAGTCACAACCAACTACAAGCTATGACAAGTTTAGACGACCCAAATTTATGTGTTATATATGCATGCATGTTTGAAAAGAACGCAATTTTCTTTTTCTGAAAAAAAATCTAAAAGAGAACAAGAGTTAAGTCTTTTTAACTGGAAACCTTTTGCAAAAAATGTTTCTCATCAATATTTAGAGAAGAGGTCCCAATTAATCCATCTTTTACTCGAGTTTGTATTTTAGTGAAAATGAGAAAATATTTTTAATTTTAAATAGTATATATATCAATCATGATTTCAGATATTTTATCTTAAATTTGAGGATTTGACCCGAATCATTTTATAAAAAAATAAAAATAAAAATAGCACTCCTTAATTAAGTATTTTTTTTTTCAATTAGACCTCATTCAAAATAATTAATTATCTCATATTATTTAAACTAGAGGATATATAACCAAGGAAGTACTCTGCCAAGATATTATACTGTGATTTCTTCAATTTTTTTAAGAAAAATGAAAAAAGAAAGAAAAATGTCATTTGATATTCAATAATATATTATTCTTAAAAGAGTGGATGTCTGCTTGTGTTTTGTAAGAATATCACTTTAGTTATTGCAAATAAAATTGTCCTTTGCACACCTATTTTATTCTCCTTCCCATATGTCGCTGTATGTCAATTTCGCAATGTGAATATTGACACCGTCTAGTTTGTATGGAATGAGATCTTACTGCGCAGCAAAAATACTGTACGTATTGCGCAGTAAATTTGAATCTTTGATTTGCATCGAAATTCGTACGAGCTAAACTTTATAATATCAGATTCCTTCTGAATTAGATCTGGGCCGTCCGTAGTCTATAACGAAGAAAATATGAACCGTTCATTCCTGCTGCGCGGTAGAGAATCTGCTTCCAGTTTGGATGGCATGCAGCGGCTGAAACTTTTACATATGGCCGAACTCACAAATTTGCCAATAAAATTATTATTGTCAATGGGCTAAAATGAAACGAAATTGGTGTTTTATTTCTTTACAAATATTTAAGAAAAGTCTCAATTATAAAATTCTGAAGTGCATGAAAAGATAAACGGTAGAGTCATGAAAAATAATTTTGAAGGACTAATCTGCTTATTTTGTCTTTTAAAAATACTTGCGTGTGTAAAACTGAGATTGTAAATGGCACAATTGTTATTTCACCATTGCGAGGCCATCTATGAAAATAATAAGAAAAGGTCGAAATATATTAATAAATAGATAAGTTTACGAGTGAGGTTATTTGTAAAAAATACTAAAGTGGATATATATATCTCTAATTAGGATTTGTGTCGTGGCTATGTCGCGTCTCTTTTTATTATTAAATAAGTGCATAATTTTATCAAAAATTATTACTTCAATTTGATATTTGTTATGTTATATTTATAAGCAGTATGATGGTAAATTGTGGAAACAAAAGTACGCGTGCAATTAAAAAAAATTTGTAAAAACATAAAAAGACATGTCATTTTTTATTTTGGCAAAAACCTTCTTTTTGGTATTATAACTTATAAGTATTCAAGAAATTAAAATTTATATTTTTATCTTTATAAAATCCAAAATATGAAATGTGGATTCATAATCTTACATTATTACTTTATTAATTTTATTGCTGAATAACAAACCACAATTCTAAAATTCATCAAATATAATAAGTTCCTATGTTTTGAGATTATTTGTTGAAGGTTGCCAAATTTTATTTTATAGAAGTGCATCATACAAAATAAATTATGCATATGAAATTAGAAATATAAAAAGGTTTAAATTTTTTGAAATAGTTTGTTTGTGTATTTCAAATTATAAGTGAGATTAACAGTTTAGGGATTGAAGGTGATTGTGAAGGATAAAAGTTGGGAGAACTAATTGTAACAAGCTAATAAATTTATGAGAAGTTGTGTCGTTATCATATTTTTAATGGTTGAGCATCTCTATTCAGAAACAATTTTATTTATTTAGAGAATACATCGTGTTAAAGTTTACATAATAATTTATAACAACCATACGTGCTATAGAATTATTTAATAGATGAATTAAAAAAATGTTAACGCCTTGACCATGAATAAAACTTATTGTCAGCTGTGCTGCCGAAAACCAACAATAAATTATTAATTTTCTTATCATGTTATTTTGTTTATGCGACAGGATATGATACTTTACAAAGTGTTTCTCACGTGGTACGTCATTTTCGTAACTTTAATTTTGAAATTCAATCGGCCGATCCAACTCGTTGAATTTGATCTCTATAATAAAATCTTCTTGGAGATCGAATTTTTCATTTTTTAAGACTTTTTAGAGAGGTGAAAAATCACTGATATTGGATGACATAGAAATCGTTAGATTAACCTTTTCACTCCTTTAGAAATAATAAATAAATTCTAAAAAACGTAGAATTCAGTCTTCAAAGA
The DNA here is from genome assembly GCA_964058865.1 of Eleocharis quinqueflora. Lineage (NCBI taxonomy): Eukaryota > Viridiplantae > Streptophyta > Magnoliopsida > Poales > Cyperaceae > Eleocharis > Eleocharis quinqueflora. Next base: position 32,862 of record CAXKVX010002491.1, read on the forward strand.
AAATTTAATATGAAGATCAAATTCAACGATTTGAACCAATCGTTTAAATTCAAAATCGAAGATACGAAGACGAAATACTGCGCGAATGGCGCTTTATGAAATACCAGAGGCTAGCTCTTTGAGAGTTTATTTGTATTCTTCTTTCTGTAATTAATAGGCTTATATGTGTTTATGTCATGAACAGTAGCCGCGTGATAGGTTGTTAGGTAGTGGATACTGGAGACTGGTATCAAATAAATGCCAGATGACATGGAAATAGACAAATTTGACAAGGATGACATAGACAGCTTAACATTAATTATAATATGTGTTACCATTCCATTTCTGAAGTCTCCAGATATATATAACACAAAGTTAATTTGGTGCTGAAGGTTGGTGCTATTGACACTTGATTGAAAGATATGGAAATACTTCTAATTTGAAAATCAATTTAATTATTCATTTTTTATTGTTAATATTTTCATTCTAAAATACATAAAAAATTAAAAAAATTAAATTAGATATGTACAACAATATTTTCTATGTAAATAACATCATCCTAACACAAATGGTGTATAGGAAGGGCTGGCTATCCATCTTTGATCTTCCTCTATGCACATTATTTGTTTCAAATTGACTGGTTTTAATGAGGCCTATTAATTTGTTGCTTATTGTAAAGTACAATTTGGTATTTTTTTTTTATAACACAATTTGTGGAGTACTTGTATTGAGAGTATACGTAATCCAACTTTAATTTATTCTTAGTGTTAATTTTATGTATAATAATTATCTAACCACCCATGTCGTTGAAGCTACCCATTGGTAGTTTGAGTGGTTCATATGTGCAACAAAAATGATGCTAAAAATAAATATACTTGCTACCAATGAAATAAAAATAGTAGGAGATTTTAATGATTAGGACATTAGAACCGGAATAAAAAGTATTTGTAAATCATGATAAATGTTTTTTTTAGAAAAAAAAAATGAGAGTTCAGGTCTATCAAATGTCATATATGCGATCGCATAAATGTGATCTTTTGAATTACAAGAAAAAAATGAGAGACGAAACAAGAAAAAATGCGAACGAAAAAACATGAAACCAAAAGAACTAAAAATGAATTACAAAGCACAACACAAATAAAACTTAGACTTTGAGAAGATATGAAGATTCTTTTCAATCATTGCTGGGCTCGCAAGACCTTTACTGCCCATTGCGACCTACACCGCTCGTCGCGGTCTACCACCGCCCTCGGCGGCCTACCATCATCAGATGTCTTAGGATCATCCCACTACGTGTTCCTTGTGGGTGAATATCGACAATGCACGAGTCTCCGACGCTTGTCGTCAAACCATTCCATTTGGTTGTGCTTGTAGGGGCTCGCACCTCCTAATGGCCATGTTGGATCTGTAAGGAGCAGCTGCCTGTCCAGCTACAACACTATCGGGTGTTGTAGATCGCAAATCTCCTTCTGTTATGGTTAGAGTTTCGATTATCTCCTCATAGTTGTCTCCTAGACTTGGAGCTCAGAACCGCCTCCGTTGAGGAGAAATTCATCAGGTGATGCTAAGGGGAAGATGGAAGGGGAGGAAAAGTGGGGTGGAGCATGGGGCCAAGTCGGGAAGGAGAGCAAGCTACTGAGAGGAACCGACAGTTTGCCTTCACGGGAGAGGGCTTTGAGCAAAGACGAGGCCAGATCGGAGCGAGAAACGAACAATAGGAGAACCCGCTGAACAGTTCTCTCATCTCTTTCTTCTCCGGCAACTATTAGCTCTCGGCATTGGTGGTAGTAGAGAAAAGACAGAGAGGAAGTGGAGGGAAAGGGGGGAGGAGGGGAGTAGAAGGGGGAAGCGGGAGGAGGCCAGTGAGTTGTTCTAGTGGCAGACGATGCGACCTCCTCCACCTAGAGTTTGAATTTTTGGAATTGCCTTTTTCCCTCTTTTTTTTCTCTTCGCTGTGGGTACTCTGCTCAAGACGAAAAATTCTAATCATGAGAAATGTTACATGATGTAATATTATGGTTATTATTAGCTGAGTATGGCTAGCATAAAAAGTTTGCACTTTGGCGGAAGTACAAACAGTTCAAATTTTATTTTTGTGGTTAAAATTTAGATTTAAGTTACTCAATAAGTTGTTCATATCACAATCATGTAAGAAATCAAATTTTGTGATTTTTAAAACTTTTTAACTATTTTTTAAATATTTTTCAAAAAACAGCTCGAAAAAGATCAAAATTTTAACATTAATTAAACATAACTATTTTAAATATATTTAAATAATAGTTAAAAAATAATTATAAAGCTCTAAATAATACGAAATTTTATTTCCTACAAAATTTTGATATGAAAAATATATTGAGTAACTTAAATTTAAATTTCACCTAAAAAAGTTATAAAACTTGAATTATTTGCATTTCGGTTAAAGTAACGTTTGCACGCTAGCTATATTGTTATTAGCTTCTCTAATTTATTTTTTCTACTCTTATTAGCTTCTCTAATTTATTTTTTTGAACACGTATGTATTTCTTATCTCACAAAATCTTTGATACATTACCATTTACCCGTGATGTTTTGAACAAAAACCAGACAAACTCTTGTGTTGCTTCCTTAGTCACTCAGAATTTTCAATGATATTCATTTTATATAGTTTGAGTGTTCGGATAAAATATTTTCTTTTTTCACTTTGTATTGTATAAATTTGTCTACTTATCTAATTTTACTATTTTAGTGTTCAACTTATGAAGAATTGAGATTCTTTTATATCAATTTTATCTAGCAATAATGGTCATAAATTAATTTTAGGTTTGATATTCACTTTATATTAGGTTGTTTTCGTATTCATCTTATCTATAATTAATTAGTTTATAAAGTATGTTTACATTTTCAATTTATTTAGCTCTAGTGTTTACATTATATACATTTAATGTTCAACTTATCAAAAGAAAATGTGTTCATCAAGCAGGGACGGATTCAGAATTTCCGTCAGGGAGGAGCAAGATCTATAATTTTTTTTTCCAAAAAGGGCAAAATAATACAAATTTTTAAATATACATGATTATTTTGCAAAAAAATTAACAAATCGTAGAAATACACAAACTTATGTTTGCAAAAAAAAAATTCAAAATAGAGCCGCTGCCCCCTTCCTGACCTCATGCAACTCCGCCCCTAGATATTATCTATTACCATTAAACTAAAATGATTTCATGTTTTACATTGCTTAGTTTAAAAGTCCACGAAACATGCATACGATATGACAAAAGTTGACCATATCAATGCCGAACATGACAAGAAATTGCCTCGATAGAAATGTATAATATTTTTATTCAATGTATTAAATTGTTGGTAAAACATTAACATTAATTAATGCTAAAATTAAGATGACATTCGTAGAATATAATCTTCTTATATACTTTTTGCATCTTCATTCACAACCATTAACAATGCCATTGTAATTAAAGTTCGATTGCATTCCTTAAAATTGTCATTATTTCAGGTTTTTCTTTCGGAGGGACAACAAAACCAAATAACTAAGGATGAAACTTTAAATTTTTTTTGCTCTTGGATTTTAAATCTTTAATCGGAAAATTTTCATAACGGACTTAAGTTTGAGTTAAAATTTATGTAATAGTCTAAAGTTCTTTAAAAAGTGGACTTTATTAACAATAATGCTCCTCAATTTTCTCGATTATTTTATTTTTTGCATATGATTTCTCTTTGTATGTTTTCTCCGGTGTGTAGAAAATAGAGGCGCGATTAACAATAGCGTTTTTAGATGAATTTCATCTGTAATCTCTCTGAAAGTTTCAGAATCAATTCAACTTTGTAAGAGCGCGACTAACAATAGCGCTTGTATTTTCCGCATTGAAGTGCACCTCAAACAGAAAAAAATAATAAAATATTAGATGAAATTTAGAGGCACTCTTAACAATAGCGCTGACTATTTGTAAATTTTTTTAGCAGCTTTAGACCATTAGATATAATCTAGCTCATTATTTAACTCTTTCTCAAAATTTCCCTTTTTAAATCAGCGTTAGGTGTGGGTCTACACTCCACATCGCCACGTAGGCTCAAAGCATGATGGGAGCGTTATAAAAATTATATTTTCTTCAACACCCTCATAATCGTTTTAGAGAATTTTTTTTTGTTAATTACTAAAATAGTACTGATAAAATAGTTAAGAGGGTGAAGTTTTTAGATGGTCAAATCGGAAGATTTTCTACCGTAAGACATTTCTTTTTGCCATACAGTAGATTTTCTGTAGTGCCACTTTTTTTTTAAAAAAATTAATCACTTGTATTTCTTTACCGTGTGGGAAGAGATTTGATTTTTTTTGCATGTATGGCCACGTCTAAAAACATATTTACAGTAGCGATCAAAAGTAGTAAAAATTTCTGAACATTTAATTAGAATTTTGACCAAAAATTCTTTAAGTTAGACCGATTCAGATTGATAGTACGAAAACAAAAATGAATATATACTGCAGCTGGTGCAGACTGAAAACAAAAAGACAAAATTATAACTAAATGGTCAGAAATTTTTGCTACTTGTGGTCACTATTGTAAATATATTTTTAGACGTGATTTGACATGCAAAAAATTTTAAATCTCTTCCCACACGGTAGAACCATTTTCGTGCGTGAGTTTTAAAACTAAAAAAAGTGTCACGATAGAAAATCTACCGTGCAAAAAAAAAAAAAATGCCGCACGGTAGAAAATCTATCATTTTCTCATTCGATCGAAAAACTCGTACCTCGATTACTTTCATCACTATCATTTTCGTAATTACCAAATAAAAAAAGCTGATCGTTTTATTCTATACTCGTGAGAATAATAATCTTTTGTGAAGGGGGTCTCATAAATAATTTGTTACATTTGCTTATTTTAAAAAAGAAGGGTCAAATGGGTTTTGCTCTAAACCCAGGTAGCATTTTTTTCCAAAAGTTTTTGTGTAAACAAATTTACAATAAAAAAACGCCTTAAAGATAGAGGACTGCTCGAAAATTTTCCAGCCACAGTCAAAGATTTTTTTTTAAAGAGTTGCCTATAATAATTTTTATTAAAAAGAGTACATACCATGAAAATGAGAGAAAAAAAATATGAATTACAAGCACACAAAACTAAATTTTATAAATAAAGATAAAAAAAACATCATCGCAACGCATCGACCACCTTAATGACCTAAACCACAGTGAAAGATTTAGATCCAAATATTGTAGACCAATTGTTGATTTATTAGTTATCACTGATCCTGGACAATAAAAAGATCATAGCAATAAATTTTTGAATGCTTATCATCTTACATTTTAATTGTTTAATTGCTTGTGAAAATTTAAACTACAAGGTTTGAATTATTATATATATTTTTTTGAGGAAAATAGACATATCTTACTTAAAAATTTCATTAAAAAACAAAAGAAGTTTTACATTATTTATTTACATCTATGAGACTATAAGATTATCTTATTTTTATTTATATTTACAAGGTCAGGCTAACACTGTTTAGCAAAAAGTGAGCCATTGAAAGAAGGGTCGTTGGCCGCGCGTTGGAAGCGAAGACTCGTCGGTTTCTTTTTTTCCATATGTCTCAAAATGTCGATAACATTATGGAGTCTCACCTCACGCTTTTTTAATTTAGAATTTTACTTTTTAGAGTAAGAAAAAACAGAGTAGAACAACGCGCTTCAAACAACAAAAAAGAATAATTTTTGTGAAACATGATGCTACAATATGTTTGTTTTCAATTTTTCATGTTGTACTAAATATGCAAAAACACCTGTTAATTGATCCTGCCATACCGAACTATAAATGCAGCGTACAAAAAATTAATGCCGATAATGAAATGTTTGTGCAATTTTACAAATATATTTTCACATTATGAGAAGAAATATCAAGCCTAAACAGATGCAATAATTCAATTTATATGAAAAGGATGCGAATTAATTAGGACTGACATCAAATTATTTCCATCTCAAACTGTAATAATTCCCTCATAATTAAGGCTTCAATAATATTTTTCGAATACTTGTTTCAACTAAGACAACTTAAGATAATAATGACATGATACATATTTTTCTATTTTCAAGACATTTTATTCAATATTATCTTATCGTCTGCTTTTTACCGTTCAATCTGCATTTTACGTTTCAGATTAGTTATTTTATTGTTCATCTTATTAGCTTTATTATTCAAATAATTATGACATATTTATATTCATAATAAGAGCATGGCTAAAATAATATGCATAGTACACCCCATTTTGTACTATGCATATAGATATAGGTCATTAAATTGAGATTTAAGTTGCTCAATAAATTCTTCATATGAAAATATTGTAGGAAATCAAATTTCGTGATTTTTAGAGCTTTCTAGCTATTTTTTAAATATTTTTTAAAAACAGTCCAGATTTAATACTACAAAAGTGTCATTTCTGGGCTGTTTTTAAAAAATATTTAAAAAATAGCAAGAAAGCTCTAAAAATCACGAAATTTTATTTCCTACAAGATTTTGATATGAAGAATTTATTGAGCAACTCAAATATCAATTTAATGACCAAATTAAATACAAATGGACGCATAGTACGTTATGTGGTGTACTATGCATATTATTTTAGCCATGCTCTCATAATAAATACTTTATGTTTCATATAATTTGTTCAATTTTTTCGCGCTGATATGTTGAGCAAAGTGTAAGTTAATCCAGTCAAATTTCTGCGTAAAGATTTTCGTGTTAATTATTTTATCGATATATTCCCATATAATTTGTAAGTGAAAAAAGAATAGAATCTGGGGTGAGGCTATAATATTTCACAAATCACCACTCATGCGGTACTTCGTCTTCAAATTATAATTGTCAAAGTCCAAACAACTGATTCAGACGATTGAACTTGATATTCATATTAAAATTTTCTTGAAGAGCGAATTTTTTATTTTTTTTATCTTTTTTAGAAGAGGTGAAAAATTGATCAATCTAACATTTATTATGAATGAATTTATTAGAATTCTAAAAATATAAAATTCGATTTTAAAGATATTTCAATATAAAAATCAAGTTCAACGATCTGAAATTGATAATTTGAACTTTAAAACTGAAAAAATAATAATGCAAAATGTTGCGTGAATGATACTTTGTGAAATACTCTACAACCTATCTTAAACAAAATCTGGACAATAATTATTGCAATTTGTTTGGCATCTCTAAATTCTAAAGGGATTAAATTATGTTTGGACACTCAAATGAAAAAAAAAACATTAAAAGAATTTAAATGTCATCCGCTTTTTGGTTTCAATTAATTAATTAATTACATTAAAACCTCACACATGTTTTATTAATTATTGGTAAGTCGTGTTCAGCATCTTGTCAAAGCAGTAAAATAGCAGCGTCCCGAGAAAAAAAAAGTAACATTTATTAATCCGTGCCAACGACACAATTTGAAACGTCGTCATTTCGGGACGAATTGGAGATCCCAATCAGTACAAGACAAAATTATGTAGGTAAGAAAGATAAAAAGGTCGAAAGTGAGATTATTATGGAATCTTAACCGACACCAAGAGAAACTTAGACACCTCATGTTGTTTCTCACACCATATAGACCGTTCGTGTTGCTTTCCATTGTGAATAAACATAAGAAATAATTAAAAGAATGATGCACTATTTTAGAGGTCGAATTATTCACAAAAAGTTATGAATAGATATTTTTTTTCTTTATTTTTTTGCGAATTATTTACAGATCAAACGCAGAATAAATTTCACGATTCGCGGTTACGTACTTACGTGTGTTTACTCGCAAAAAAATATTATATATTATTTTGTCCTATTTTTCTAAATTGTGTTTTATTTGATTTTTTAAGAAAAATGATACATTTTATCACCGCTTCACTAGTACAAGGAAACGTCCTACATTGTATTATATTCAAATCAACAATTTAAGTGTCATCGAACTTTTTTTGGATAATATTTATTAGAAAATGTTCTGGAGATACGCTTTATTAATACGCAATCGATACATACAACAAAGTGCGTCGTCATAACATGCATAACGAAACGTTTAACATGCATAAATATTTTTTCAATACAAAATTACATGCAACCGAACTCAAATAACATGCATAATAACGCGTTTAACATGTATAACGACGCACGTTGACGAATGTATCGTTTGCGTATCAATGAAGCGTATCTGTCTTTCAACTCTCGTATTTATTTACTCCAACAACACATATTTTGGGACGTACTCTTTCAGTTGAAATTGGGGATCCCAATGAGCCCTAATTAAAATCGAATGTAATAAACAAATTATTAAGGGTTTGAAAAGGTAATAAAGTGTAGAGTGCGTTTATGGGATCTTATTCTTATTCTTAACCAATATAAAGAGAAACACGGTTTCCTCACGGTGGCTGTCAATACCATACCGTGTGACTTGACACTGTCAGTGACCCAAGAAAATTGAAAAGAAAAATGATACGCCATTTCCAAAGGTTAAACCAATTAAAAGGCCTCAAATCTCAAAGCATATGATTTGTTACAGCATTCGGATGCTTTAACTCGCCATAGAAAATTGAAGGACCTTATTTTTTTTTTTTGATTTATTGTCCGTAGGCTTACAATACACCCACAAAGAAATTAGAAAACAAACTTGAAAAATCCTCTAAAATTGTCTTTGCCGAGGCTTGAACTCAGACCTCCCCATGAAAATTTTGTGTCTACCACTACACTAGATAGAACTTGACAGATGCTATTACAGATGCTATTACAGTTTACATACGGTGTATGTATTGCAAGATGCCTCTGTCAATTATCAATTAAAACAAAATTGCATTAATGGAAATTTGTCAATTTTAGGTCCATTACCAGTACTGGTAGGGTCAGGTAGAGCCTAGATCGCCAAATATTGTCATTGTCAGATTTCCATATCAACCCTCTCAAAAATGCATCTTTGATTGAAAGAGCATAGACTACCTAACAAAAGATATCTACTAAATTCGTAAAGTAATCAACGATTAATACACTACAGAGATTTTCTTAGCTAATAGCTACCCAATTGGAAAAGGTTTCTCTTTTTGTTATCTTTAATATTTTCTGGAACTCACCTATTTATTACAAGGAAGAATTAGAGGGGTGTATTTGCAAATTTACCAGCCTGGAAAATTTATTAACATTTAATTACGATGAGGTGTGCATGTTATTTCTTTCTCTTTGGGTTTTTTTTTTCCTTCCCGTTTGAATACCCATAGGTGCTTCTCCTTTCGAGTGCTCTGGTTTCTTAAACCGTACCTCACTATCTCCATCAATTTCTGGTACTGCTTCCAATACCTCTCTTCTCTCCTTCTCACACTTACAGCAAATTCACGATTCATACCAATCCTTTTTAGATTCTCTCTCTCTCTATCTCACTCTCCACACGATTGTCTTCTTATCTTTGTCTAGTTATTGAGAAGAGCAGCTAATTAAGATAGGTGGGAGGTCTCTGTTTTATGAAGAGATGAGCTCCAATTTATAGAAGGATATACAAAGAATTTTCCCAAAAGTTGGGTTCTTGCTGGATTGGAACCAGTGATTGCTCTACTATATTTCAGGTATGAACGCATATTTAGTTGTAAAAATGTTTAATTCCTATTTTTCTTCAATCATTGTTTTTACTTAATTTACAATTATCTCTTAAATTATCTTTTCTTTGAAGAACTTCTTGCAACACCAACTTCTCAAGCGCGATTAGTGTTGATGATACCTCATGTATGAATCTATGGAATTATGGATAACTTTGATGTTGAATTAGTATATTATTCACCTTGTACTCAGTAATTGCTTTGCGTAGCGTATGTTCTACCATTTTGACTATTTATAGTTCCAATATTCACAGGAATAGTTGTATTTGACTTTAACTCTCTGCTTTTGTTTTCTTTTTTTCTTTCTTTTTTTTATTTACTGTTATGCGGTGCAGCTGCCTTCCCTTCATGACCCAGATACTATTAAATCTTTCTAAGTGAACTAGAGTTGTTGAATTAATCAACACGGTATAATTATGTTCTCTTCATGCAAATAGAAAACAGAGTGTTAGTTCTCCATTTCTGTATTCAAAAGTTTGAATTCAAACTCAGGAAACCTACAACTAGAGAAGAATATCAGAATTGTTGAATTACATATTGTTGTATGGTCAAGCATGGGCATCAACTTCGCAAAGTTCAACCGAGTCTCTTTCAAGAATAAAAAACGCTCAAGTACGTAATTAATAATATAAACATTTTTTTTTAAAATAAAATAATATAAACTATCTTTGCACTACAATAATTTACTAATATTTTTCTTACCCAACAAAATATTTCAATGTCATAAATTTACAAGGACAAATATTGTATATTTCTTCTCCTTTTGCCTTTTCAGGATCGTGTATATATACCTTGTTTTCTGTCTTAGTTCTGAGTTACCAAAAACATTGACCAAACTGATATATTTATTTTTTCTTTACTTATTGAGAATAAAAACTATGCTTTCAAGTTCACAATTTTGTTTACTTTCGTTCAATAAATGTTCTCTGGCTCTTTTTTTTTGCCCCTAAACTGTATATGTGCATTCTTTTTCCCGACATACTGCATGTAATTTGATTTGCATTTTCTTTTATGACTGGCAATCGATTTCTGCAATGTTATTTTTCTTTCTTTGCTTTTCTTTTTTAGGTTATACCTGAGAGCCTGCCTGATCTAATTGTGGCATGGAGATAGAAGCTGTGACATAGACAAAGCCTTTTTTCCCCCAAAATTTTTGGTGGAGTATGGATACTATGAACTCTACAAATGGGACCAACACAGATTCAGTCTCAGGCGGTTCGTTTAATGGATTATTCTTCAAATTATTGGTTTTTCTTCTAAGCTCATCAGCTTTTTGGGTCGCTATTTCCCTGGCAGTTCTGATACATTTCATACTCGCATATGTATTCAGGTATAAGCAATTTAATCTCTATTTTTGAAATTAAAATAGATATAAACTTTTATCCAAGGACACCTGGCCAGCATGACAGTACAATTGTACCAATCAGCACCGACCAGATCCATAGTAGTTAGGTATCAGTTTGATAGATATCTAATTTTTCCTCAGGCTCTTTCTGTTGAATTGAGGTTATTTGTAATAGCTTGGTTAATGTACATATTAGTCCTGGTTAGAAACGGTACAAGTATTTACATTATCCAATTTAAATCCTCAATTACCTTATTGAAAAACTCTTACTAATACATCTTTTATAATTTCATTAATTTTAGGCCGAGGAAGAATGAGTCAAGCCCCGAATTCTGTCCTGAGATGGAAAATTTATGTGATAAAGATCGCTTCACAGGATTAGATTACATATGGGAGCATAATCATGAGACAATTTGGAACAGCAGCCCTGAGAATTACTGGATAAATGATCCGCAGTATCCAGATGAGTTATCCAATGTTAACTTGATACATGGTAAAATTTCTGATTGTTCCGAAGATAGTGAGAAATTGACTTCAAGTTTCAGCTTTAAATTTGATCACCAAACAGTTCAAGAATTGTGCGAGGCTAAAGTGCATTCAGTCAAGAAAGAGGAATCACCTGCTTTTAATGAATTGCACATTTCAGACAAACCACCAAGTTCAAACGAATCACCAATTTCAGCGAGCATTCAAAAATACCAAGTTTTACCTGAGAGAAATTTGAGAGGGTTCGTCCAACAGCCTGAAACCATGACCATATCTGTGAACAAATTGTCCACTGAACTGATAGTCGAAAAATTAGCTAGCAAAGAAGAGAGGCTAAACATCAATCTAGAAGAACGGAAACTTGGTGAAACTGAGAAGTTAGGGCGAGTAATGGAACCTGAACCCAAATTTGATATCATACAAAAACCTAAACAGACCAAAGTTCATATGGCACTAGATGGTGAATCGTTGTCTGAACTAAAACAAGAATATGAACTGGCACAAGATGTAAAAGGTGAACCAGGACCAGAACAAGTACCAGAAAAAGAACAGGAACCCGAAGCTGAACCAGAACCAGAACCAGAAGCAGAACATCAACCAGTTGATGGTATAAGATGTGACACAGAGGACAAGTATGAATCAGATCTGAGCGACGGTTCTGGCAGAGAATCATGCAGTAAAAGCAACCCCGTATACACAAACTACGAAGAAACAAAGCAATGTACTGAAATACCCTTGGCAGTATCAAAAAGGCTGTGTAATAAAACTGCTTCTGTACCAAACAGAAGAAAGTTGGCAAGGAGAAAAAGATCCATACAACAGGAAAGGCTTTTGGAGAAACCAAAATTAAGTAGCAGCAGTAGTCTAAGTACAATTTCAAGTGAGAGAGGTGGAAGGTTGCTAACAAGGAGATACGTATCAAAGGAGTTTTCTGACTTTGATTCAGATTCTCAATCTAGTATAAGTGACGGGTATTCAGTCAAGGATTTAGTCGTGGATTCAGACAGCGATTGGTTCTTGTCAGAAAGGGAATCTGATAATTCCCCACACAAAACTTACAGCACTGTGGATTCAATCAATCTCGTTAGGTATGGCTCTAAACTGATTGATCATCTAAAAGAAATTGAAAAGAACCAAGCACAATCATTTTACGGCGAAACAGATTCAAGTAATTCTCCAGTACAGATATCTTCCAATCACCATCAACCTGATGAAGTAAACACTTGGTTAGACAATAATTCCAAACCTGAATTTGATATGCAGTATCAAGAAGAAGAAGCAGAAACAGAACCACCAAATGAATCAGTGGGAAGCATATTCAGAGATGAGGGTCTGAAGGAAACAAATATTGAAAGCAATAGGTCACTGGGCAAAATAGTAATACCCAATAAGGATTTGAATAAGGAGACCCAAACGGTTAGTTTAAGCCAAGAAGATGAAGCAACATTTGAGCATCTAGATAGAGAAATCTCCACGGAGACTTTAGACCAATATGAAACCATTTCACCAAGAAAAGATTATGCAACATTTGAGCATCTACATAGTGAAATCCCCAAGGAGGCTTTAGACCAATGTGAAACCATTTCACCAAGAAAAGATAATGCTAATGAGAAATCAACCCAGGATACAGGGAAGACAGACAGAGAGCAAAGTATGTCAAAAGACAAAGGCAAGGAATATTTGGAGGAAGAAGAGGAGGATGAATTGGAGTCGCTTTGGGAGCATCAAGATTTGATTGAGCAGTTGAAGATGGAGATCAAGAAAGCTAGAGCAGTTGGTCTACCCACAATTTTGGAGGAATCAGAGACCCCCAAAACCACCATAGAGGAATTAAAGGCTTGGCATTTCGATGAGAAATTCCTACGTGAGGCTCCCATGGATGAATTGAATAAGTTTTATAAGAGTTATCGGGAGAGGATGCGCAAGTTCGATATCTTGAACTACCAAAAGATGTATGCTGTAGGTATGTGCGCTTGAATTTTCTTTGAATGTTGTGGAAATTTTGTTTTCACATTTTTACCTTTAAAATTTTAACCTTGATACTCTGAAAAAAAAATTGCCATAATTTTGATTACTTATGCAATTTTGAATTGAAACAAACAAATATTACTTCTTTTTGGTTCATTACATGGGCTTATCCAGTATCAAGCAAACCTTATCATTATTAGGCTTGATCCTTAATTCGAAAGAATTGCAAGCCAATTGTTACCGTCTCCTTATCTGATAACTGATAAGCCATAATTTTTCTTCTTACTCATCAGGTTTTCTGCAACTAAAGGACCCTCTTGAATCAATGGGTTCACAGAAACCGCTACTCCCTACGATAACATCCCTGCTCTCACAAAACCTTCATCGGCACCGAAAATCCACTAATGACCCGTCAAAGCGGTTTATAAAGGAATTACGATGCGACCTAGAGATGATTTATGTGGCACAAATGTGCCTTTCTTGGGAATTTTTGAGGTGGCAGTATGAGAAGGCGTGTGAGATGCCTGAGTCGGATCCCTACCACTCCCACAGGTACAACCAGGCAGCTGGTGAGTTCCAACAGTTCCAGGTGTTGGTCAACAGGTTCGTGGAGAATGAACCCTTCCAAGGACCACGGTTGCCTAACTATGTAAAAAACCGATGTGTTTTGAGAAATCTCCTACAAGTGCCAGTTATAAAAGGTAATAATGAGTATTGTGAGCATTCTGTTTCAATTTGAACTTTTTTTAATTCCTTTTACGATATATCTAGTTCTCAGGTTGAATTTTTTCCCCTATTTTCCTGAAGTTATGAGGTAGTGTTTTGTTACTTGAAGATTAATTGAGGACTTAAATAGCCTTGCTTGGTCATTATAATGCCTCAATCAAGTTATTATATGAAAATATAAACAGACAAATAAAGAAATTCCTAAACAAATAATTAAATGCATATTATGTCATTGTATTACAGGAGCAAAGTCTGACTTGAATATCAGCAGTTTCTTCTCAAATCCTATAGGCAATATTATTGTAAAAAAATGACCCTTTCTGTATTTACCCCATCATAGTGTTCCTCTTCAAAGGTAGTAAGGAAAGTTGACAAAAATCCTGATTCTATTGCAGAGGATAATCCGAAGGATAAATACGAGGACGACCGAAAAGGAAATCACATCATCACGAGCGAAGACTTGGAAGATATAATGGTGGAAAGTATTCGAGTTTTCTGGGAGTTCGTCAAAGCTGACAAAAATGAAATGCCGGTAATCTTGAAGGGTTTGGTGGTTCCACAAGTTGAGCTCCAGGATCCATCGGACTATGATTTTATGATGCGCCTCAATTCTACATTGCAAAAGGTATTGGAAAGTTCTTTTTGATGGTTTAAAATGAAGAAAATGAAAACATAAGACCATTTCTTTCTGGTTTTGGACCTGTTTACAAATGCCAGTAGTCTAGTACATGTTGCAATCCTCAGAATTTGTAGCAGAAATTGTCCTCCAAAAGAATATTTACTAAAAAAGGCAATACAATAGTAATATGAAAATAAAATTGAAACAAGATGCTGTAACAGTATCTGCAAGGTGATAGCTTCCAAAGTTGGAAAGTAAAATATTTGATTTCTTTCCTTGATACAGAAGGAGAAAAGGTTGAAAGATCTTTTGAAAACGGGCAACTGCCTCGTTAAGAAGTTTAAGAAGGCAAAAGAAGATCGATCAAATGAAGACCTATTCTTCTCTCAGGTAGACATTAAGTTAGTGTCAAGAGTACTAAAAATGCCGAAAATATCTAGCGAGCAGCTTCAATGGTGTGATAAGAAGCTCGATAAGATAACGTTTGTAAACAGAAAGATTCAGAGGGAGCCTGCCTTTTTGCTCTTCCCTTGTTGACATATTGATTTTACTACTTAGCATATTGTTAATGGCCATGATCATGTAAAATAAGCTAGTTTAGGAATATCTAGTGAAAAATTTTGGTACAGTATTATGTGCTGTCCTTTTTTGCTTAAGTACATAAATCAGTGTAGATAATTTACTGATATGGTATATGTGTAGCTGGGATACATTTGAGTATACAGAATAAGAGTACTGCATGATTTCTTAGATGTTGCTATATACCTTATTGTGGTAGAACAATGAAGAAAGTTCAAGACACTAAATCTCTTTCTCGAAGATGAAATCATTTCATTATATATACTCGGGGGCGGCGGATGCGACTCATGAAAAAAAATTGCAAAATAATTCAATGTATATGTACGATTTGTCAATTTTTTTGTAAAATAACCATGTATATGTAAAAAATTTTGTTATTTTGTTTTTTCTGGATTTGGCTTCCTGATGAAAATCCTGAATCTGCTCCTGTATATACTGTCTTGAGGTAATTTCTAATTTTGTGAACTAAGGTAAGAACACACAAAATAGAGAACTAAAACGAGGCATTTTTACTGGCACCAATGAGTGAGCAAATAGTAATTTTATGTAATGTAGATAATTTAATAGTTTGTCCTTAGCTAATTAAGCCTGGCCAGTATGTATCTACAGTGCAATACTGACATACTCAACTGTACATGTCACGAAAAGAAGCTGCCAAGTTGGTCACATGATTTCTTTATTAACACAAGAAGTCAAGAACTAAACAGGAATTGCGCCCACTTAACCGATCAAGAGAAAACACCAAGCTTTCATTATTGTAGGAGAACGACTACAAAGTTGATATATTAATGCAAAATTAAATGAATTGATATATCTAACTGTGGTATGCATGAAAAAGACCCAAAACAAGTTTTCTAAACCCCAGTACAACCTCAAGTCCTCAATTTTATTGTGTTTTGTAAAATGGGATTAGGAGGTGAGTATGTAGGGATGCTGATGAATGATTTTCAGTTCATTTTCAGCTCAGCTCGCTGATGAGGAGTTAAAGTTCATGTTCAAATCAAGTTCAGAATTATTTATTAATGTTCAGTTCATGTCCAGTTCATCTTATAACTGAATAATGTCAACTTTTAATTTATCCATAAGCTAACCATGCAGGCCTGATTCTGGACACCATAGTGTACGGTCCTCTTTAAATGGAAGTTATTTCATCACTGTATTGAATAAATTAAGTTTCTTTGTGTGAATAACTTAGTTCTCTCTTTATAAAATGGAGAGTCAGAACTTCGTTGATCTATTGGAATATTTGAACATATTTTCTTTTAGTTTCATATTGAGCTCGCAATTAGTTCACAATTTGTCCATAATTTGTCCATAATTTGTTCATAATTAGTCTAGTTCAATTTTAGCAATTGGACTTGGACTGAAATTTAATCAAGACCAAGAAATAGCTCATTTCATAAATGTTCAACAGTGTTCAGACTATTTTGTCCATAAACTGTCATGTTCATTAGCAGTCCTATACATGAATATGGCCTAATTTCGCTTGACTTACCCCCACAATTGTATTTGTAGCGCATCATGCATGTAAAAGAGTATGCACTTAATTTTGTTTGTACCAAGTTTCATGTTTCATGTCCCATCGAGATTGGTGGATGAATTCGGAGCAATTTGGCCCAAAGCTAAGAAAATAATAATTTCGAAAGGAAAAGTTAGCTATCCGTACGTTAAGAACCGAATTTTCACTTTCACTTTTGCTTCCACTTTGGCATTCTCTCAGTTTTAGTTTATGAATTTCACTTTATTTTATGAATTTCACTTCATATTTCGGAAGGATTATTCTGTAGTGATGAATGAATTATGCTAAAACTGTATGAATGAAAATCACAAATATATATGTAGTTACAAATCACTTCATATTTCGAGAAGTTATCATTTCATAATATTCATCCGATAATTACTACTTTTCAACAAATATATATGTAGTTACAAATCACTTCATATTTCGAGAAGTTATCATTTCATAATATTCATCTGATAATTACTACTTTTCAACAAATTATTAATTTTCACATACCAATTAATTCGTTGTTTGATATTATTAATTATGTAGTTACAAAAGGAGTATTATTCTGAAGATATGAAGATGTTTATAATGCTTTAGACCTTACTTGACAATTATCTCAAACATCATTTTTTTGTTCTCTAGATCTCTTTTTTCTTTTTTGTGCCTATCTATTTCGCTCTCCTCTTCTCACGAGATGTGACATTAGAAGAGAAAAAACATGATATCTTTATACAGTTAAATTATAACAAAAATCATATTTTATTAATTATTATTATTATGGCATATTTTTAATTACATGATCTAAAACTATAATAATAAATGTCTGGTGCCAACAAAAACCGTTAAGTTTAAAGTCTTATTTTATTGGACAAAAAGACTAGAGAGGTGAGGTTCAAAATGCAACAAAGTGCTTCTTTTACCAACATTTTCATTTTACAAGTTTTCTTCTTCTTTCTATGATACAATCTCTTTAAATGTTTAATTGTGTTTATATGTAGTAGATACCATCAGACACTAATAAAAAGTCACTCAAGATACATTTAAAAAAAAGGTAAAATAAATCAAACATTTTTTTATTTATCAACTGTAATACTGAGTATTTAACTAGTAACAATAATATTAACATTTTTTATTGTTTTTTGTTACATAAACATTTTTAATTGTTTTTTATATTCTCTAATAACTCAGTGAATAAGAACATTGTTGTTAATTTCATGTTTTCTTATTAATGTTTATCAATTGCTTATTAATGTTATTATTTTTAATATATTGCAATAAAAAAAAACAGACTATCAATTTATAACGGAGTCACTCATGGATATCAACATTTCAATCATGCGATCTTCATGCAAATCATATATTCACGAGTATAATATTTTGGGACGTGTTCCAATGATTTCACTAAAAAAGAATCAAAATATTAATCATACCTGTTAATATAAAAATAAAAATTTCAATTTTTAATTCAAATAATTATCAAGTGTTATCATTGGATTTAAAACTTTATTTTAGTCTTATGTCGTTCAAGATTTTTGATTAACGGGAGAGTTATTCATTGGGCCCATTAGCAGCACGATTGGTTTTATTTTTAATAGCTCAAGAAAGCCCATAACAATTTATATATCCATAAAGACAAACTTGGATGTTGCCATGATCGAGCCCACAATCAAGCCCGACTCTGGTTTTATCAATTTTTATGTAACGGCGCAGGAATTGGGCTGGAACTTCAAATTCACTACAACGGAACCTCAAAAAGGCCCAAAATATCGACAACAAGCCTGTTATAACCCAAAATGATTCTACCTTTGGATATATGGATTGAATCTATGCCGTGCATTCTAGGTCTCTGGCGCAGTGCCCCTTTATAAACCCTAGCGATCTATATTCAAGGGTTTCTTCTGGAGCCGCAACTCGTGAAAGGTGAGGTGAGAGCGACGAAACATATAAGCGGCGGCGTGGCGAGGCGAGATGGTTCAGCGGTTGACCTATCGTAAGAGGCATAGCTATGCCACCAAATCCAACCAGACCAGGGTTGTCAAAACCCCAGGTCAGATCTTATTTTATTTATACATTTTTTCTTTTGAAAATCTCCAGTGCAGATCTTTTATTAGTTGTGCGCGATTTTGAGTTGTTCGTGCAATTGTGATTTATATATGTGGTGTAATTTTGGTGTTTAGGTGGAAAGCTTGTGTACCAGTACACCAAGAAGAGAGCTAGTGGTCCCAAATGCCCAGTGACTGGCAAGCGGATTCAAGGCGTAAGCAATTCTTTCTCTTCTCTTTAATATCATGGTTGTTGTCAAAATTGTTGACCGTAGTTAGTATTTTCTTGGTTTGCCATGGTTACTAGTTGACCTCTATTCAGTTGAGGTGCATTTTGAGTAGTTATAATTGTCCTCGTTGTTCAGGTAATCTTCCTTTTGATTTGCAATCGTACCAGATATTAATGCTATATTGTTTTATAGTTGGTCTTTTGCTTAATACATTACTGATTCATCTACATTCTTAATTTGTTCCCTTCATTATTGAAAATTTATTAGTTCCAATTTCTATTGATCATAATTCTGTAACTGTATAATAAGAATTTTGTGTTATGATACTATTGAGTTTTGTTTTATTCTTTAGTTTCATGTATGAAACCATATATTTGTGGAAGTTAATACTGTGGCTTGTGGTATCATTTGTTTCCCATCACTTGTTGCTTTGTTTGTCTGATTTGCCTGCTTTAACTTTTAACTCGTGAGAAATAACTTATCTCGTCAACCCATATGAATCTAATTTCTAATTCTGACTTTGAAAATGCTGTTTTTTTGTTTTGCGCAGATTCCTCACTTGAGGCCCACCGAGTACAAGAGGTCAAGGTTGCCTAGAAACAGGAGAACTGTGAACCGTGCTTATGGTGGTGTCTTGTCTGGAAGTGCTGTAAGAGAAAGGTAAAATCTTCAAATGATTTACTTTTCCATTTAAAAACAACTTGATAATAATATCGCCAAGATGATTACTGTAACTGTTTGATTTGGTCTTGATAATAATATCGTCAATTAGTTCCTGCCTTTCCTTTGTGTATTGGCCAAGATGATATTAGGCAGTGCTGTGTTTGTGTGACAGAACAAGGAAAGACCAAAGCAAATGATTACACTTAAAAACAACTAAAACCTCCAAACCTGAGTTTTCAATACTATAGTAATATATTGGCACTATTATTCTCTCATAATGAAAAAATATTGAATTAAAATTTCATCTAATTTTGTATTTGCGTGTTTGTTGTGTTCCTGATACATTTTCAAAATTCTAAAGAGATATTTCTCCTTTTCTTTTTTGTGTAGGATCATTAGGGCTTTCTTGGTTGAAGAGCAAAAAATTGTGAAGAAAGTTTTGAAACTCCAAAAGGCCAAGGAGAAGGTATCCAAGAGCTAAATCCATGTGGGGAAAAAAATGAGAATTTGAGCCTTGCTTTAGGTTCATATATTTTTGTGGTGGATTCCATATGATTAGGGTTTACAAATTGTTGTAGCTCTTTTAATGTACGGTGAGGCAACTGTTTCATTTAGTGAGCATTTTATCTTTTTCTTTGTAGCGTGATATGCATCTTTCTAGGAGTTTTGGGACAACCTGATCCCTCAGTTGCTCTGTCCATGTTCTCTAAACATTTTGTTTGTCTGTTATCCTTTTCAGTATACTCTTTTTCTTCTCTTTTTTTATATTAGTTGGCAATTGGATTAATTGTTTCTAAATGTTTTGGGGTGTAGTTTTGTACCAAAGGTTGTTTATCGTGGTGATTTAAATTTCACAGCAAGAAGCACAATTCTTAAAATGCAGTAATGAAGTACGGAATTTACAGAATAATTGCTGGTTTTAGACAGCGGAAAAGTACAAAAAAAATTGCTGATTAGAGGCTTCTGCTGTATGTTATCTTTTGGCATTGTGAAACAAACGTAGTAATTTGTAGTTGGTGAAGATTTGTTGACCAAAATAAGCAGCGTTAATTCTACAGATGTACTTATAAATTTACTAGTCCTGTCTGACTGTCTCCGAATCCGATCACACAGTAAACATTCAGAACTGTCCGCGTTCCATATTAACAGAACAGTAAGACGTAATAGGGACAAGGAGAAATTATCTTAGCTTGTGCTCGGTATCATCGGCTTATGCAGAGACCATATTTACTTTAAAGCCTAAAAGGGGTTAGCGAAAAATGTACTTGCTACAATTGCAACACTTGGGTTTTACCGAACCACTTCGCTTCATTTTTCAAAATCAATCATTCAGTTTATACTTGCTGGTATCAACTGGATGTTGAAGTGCAGTGACCGAGCCGGACTAAATTCAATTGAAAAATCAAAATCGGTAATAACACTTTTTAGACCAGATGAGTTTGATCATGATACCTTCGTTATTCTCCTCTATTTCAAACAAATTTCAAGTGATCAATTTACTAATTTCACCAATACCACACAATACCAGACGGAATAACAATTCAAGCTCTCTGTGCACAACAGTAAACAAACAGATAATTCAACCTGATGGCATTAAGGGAGAAAGAGTGGTGTTATGCTGCTAGCTTCTGGAACACGGCACACAGCCACACAGGTAAGCAAGAGGGATGGATTTTCTGTTGGTGTTAGCGCGGCTCACAGCACACAGGAGAAAAAATGGGTCTTGGCGCGGTTCACAGAATCACAGCACACAGAAAGGAAATGGGTGTTGGCGCGGTGTACAAAGAAAAATTTCTCTCCCAGAATTGTGGCTCACGGGTGCGACGCTATAAAATTCCCCTCCAGGCTCAGCGATCAGAGGCTGACTCTGATATCAAATGTTACGATTTGAAGGTCATCGGTAAGCAATGGAGAACCCAGAGAGGAGATCAGGGTGCAAGAAATATCCGTAGCTCATGTCTTGTTCGCATTCGATTCGTCAAAAACTCGTTCGTTATCAGCTCGAACTGTTAACGATACGAGCTGATTAGCTCGTTAAGTTAACAAACCGATCTTGAACTATGTTCGGTTCGACTAGTTAACGAAGCACATATATTATATAATAGTTAATTAATATATATTAATATCTAACTTCAATAGTTAAGTACAAATTACACAATATTAATTGAATATAGTCTACAAGTGTCAAAAATATTCGTAGCTTGTGGCTCGTCCATATTCGACTCGTCAAAAACTCGTTATAAACTCGTTCTTTACCAGCTCGTTTGTTAAGTTAACGAACAGATTTTAAACTTGACTCAACTCATTCGTGTTCGACTAGTTTACAATCCTAACAGAGATAGAAGAATAGTCTAGAAATTTCTGGTCGGAAAGGCTCCATCCCATTTTTCATATTAACCGAGTTTATAAGACCTTTCAAATTTTACAAATAAGACTCTACAAGCTTTAAATATTACAAATATTATAAATAACAAGAAACATGATAAACACAAGAGGAATGAATAAGAAACTCAACAGATTTGGATGGTGGTTGAGTACCATTTCCAAGAAAACATATTCATATTCATTACAATATACAACAAAAGAGAAATTAATATTCTTATAAAAGAAACAATTAATCATCCATTGAGCTCATATCAAGGCCTCATCCCTCATGCATTCAAATACTGACTGAGCATCAGTTCTGTGTCCTTAACAGCATCAAGCTCTGCATAAGCATCCATGTAAGAGTACAAGAGCGGGACATGCTCCTTATCCAACAGCTTGATACCTGGAAACTTTTGATCGAAATTTTTCAGCCTGGCCCCACATGTTCCGAGGATTACATCCAACAAGCCGGGCTCCTCCCCGTGGATGAAAGGGCCTTGCACATGTACATCCTTGTCAATGCCGTCTTCTAGAATTTTGATTAGGCTTAGAAATTCTTCAACTGCCTTCTTCTGTGTCTCCCCCTCATTTAATCTGATGGTGTAGGTTACTGGCATCATCTGTGGTATATCATAAGTCAGAAACTCAGGTTTAGGAAATTGTATTTTTTTATCCATCTATGTTATTTTTAAAAAAATAATCTGTGTATAAAAAAAGGTTACAAATTGAAAATCAAAATGGGTTAACAAATATGGAATTGGTTTGGTTTTGAACAAAAGATCTAGGGTTATGATCAGGGGACGCTGATATCAGTCTCTTTTATTCTTCTGGTAATTAGATAGAACCTTATTTATTCAAATAAAATCCTCATAACCCAAATCGATCTCTTGCCAAAATTGGTATTGCATTACCTTTTGATAGATAAAATCAGCCCAAAACCGAACTTTGGATCTCATGTAAGGATCTTTGGGCATGAAAGGAGCCTCCTTCCATGTCTCATCCACATACTGTAATATGATTAGTGATTCCGGGATCGGTTTTCCGTCGACCACTAGAACCGGTACTTTCTTGTGCACCGGATGCAACTTGAGGAACTCTTCATTCTTGTTCTTCAGATCAACTTCGACATAGTCATACGCCGCGCCTTTGAGCCCGAGCGCATGGTGCACCATGGTGCAGTAGCCACTCCTTGCAGCTCCAAAAAGTTTGACCTCCTTTGGTGTTACCATGTTTATGGAACTTCTCTCTTTTTCTTTTTCTTTGCTTCGGTTCAAGGTTACAGAATTTTTGGATCGTTTGCCCAGGTCTTTGATGAAGTCGCTATTTTAAAGCTACAGAGAGATGTTGGTTTCGTTGTCGTTCACTGGATAAGAACTGTGGAAATTGTGTTTTGGGTCAAAAGGTTGATTTTGATTGGTACGGTTGATTGATGACTTCTGTGGTTTCCACAGTTCCACTAGCATATCAGCATATGCTCCTACTGTGATAAAACAATAAAGGAAAGTATAAAAAAACAATTTGTCAAGAATGGGATTCGAACCCATGCCCTTTCGGACCAGTACCTGAAACTGGCGCCTTAGACCAACTCGGCCATCTTGACATTGGTTATAAAACAGGTTTCTGTGCTTTAATTATGAAGAGCGCAATAGATAATAGAAAACAGGTGGTGTTAAAAACCCGTATTTTCAAAAGGAGAAAATAAATAAAGATTGGCTTTTAATCACTGATATCGGACGGAAATAATGTGACTTCAAATAAGCCTAATCGTTCATTAATGAAAAATAGCGTCCCATTAATAAAATGATTAAAAAGTGTCAATCTTTCAACAAAATAATATTAATTCTTAAACAAAAAAGGTGTCAATAGTGTACAATTTTTTTTTTCCAATTCTTTTTTTAAAATGTCAACTTTATGATGGACAATAATTTGAAAAAAAGTGAGCGACAATTAGCAAGCTCCTAGTCTAAATCTATTTTTTCGTTGAAATTTAGCTTTCCACTGTGTTTTTTATTATAAAAGAAAAACAATTTTACAAACTATGAACCCAACAACTATTTAAATCTAGGGTGCTTCTAAAAGCATCAGGACAGTGACGGAGCCACATGCAACCATGGTAAATTTTTTTTCAAAAATGATCATGTTTATGAATTTATTTTTGAAAAAAATATACTTATAATACTATTTTTTTAAGAATATGCATCATTTCGAACTCCATAAAAATCGTAAATCATGAATCTCTCTGACGAAAAATCTAAATTCTTCATTGCATCAAGACCTTCCGTGCTCTCAACTCTAAAACATTCTTAATCACTTTTAAATTTGATTTATAATGTTCGTTAATTTCTTTATATCAAAATTTTGTACGGGACAAAAAATTGTTTTTTAGTTTTTAAAATACAAATTTTGTTTTCCACTAATAAGTGCAATTTGGTGTACATAATTCTCCTTTCGAGTTTGAGCTGCGGCCTGCGGATGGAGAAATTTCACGCATGGAGAGAGCCTGCATAATGATAGAGAATTATTTGCTTGTACATGTCAATTTATAATTCTGAGAAATTTCACGCATGAAGAGAGCCTGCATAATGATAGAGAACTATTTTCTTGTACATGTCAATTTATATAATTCTTTGGCATTAGTTTGTGAGGAACGGTGCAAGAACGTAGTTACGTGTATGGTAAAATTGAGAAATTTAATGATCAATATCAAACGCATAGAATGAAGCCAGAAAAAAAATCTGATCATTAGATTTTAATCAGACAGTGCAAATTTCATGGATTACAAGACAGAACTACTCACCCCCTGAATCCTGATGAATTCAGATCTCCTATATTACTATAACTACATGTAAATCCGATCCGTTCATTAAGTCTTAAGATTCGCGCGCATGAATCGCAGTAAACAATGAACGGTCCAGATTCCGTAAATTTTTGTAATAATATAGAAGATTCAGACTCGAATCTAATCATGATAGGCTATTATACTTGAAATGCTAACCATAGTTCTTTGCTTTAGTGTTTAGTGCCTTTAAAAACACTTAAAACGAAAATGTCGAATGATTCTTCTTCGAATTCTTCAAAACTATCTTCACTTCAAAAATCTCATGGCCTTTAGTATATCCCTAAAAAAATAGTTAATCATAGTTAACATGAATTTAATCTTCAATAATATATAATTAACAATTTTGATGTTTCAGAAATGTTCACTCTGGATTTAATCTTCTAGAATAATTCCGATTATTACTGAGGAAATTTCAAAAACAAATATTTATGGGTCTGAAACTAATTTAGGGAGTTATTATTGCCCGAGCTTGGATTTGTACTAGATGCTTGTACAGTTAGTGAAAAAAAAGTGGGATGAGGCAAAATTGCAAATAATTTTATTTCTATAATAAGAAACTTGCAAAAAAGGAAAATTTAATGGATAAATATCCAACTTTCTCTGTATTTAAATTGTATAAGTCAAAGCTACGGAGCTAACAAGCCAAAATTTAACAAGTTAAAATAATTCAAAATGTAAAAGCCATGTGCATGGCTGGATGCTTCATTGAACAAAGATTAATAACTAAGAACGATAAATAAAGGAACCTATCTATATTTCTGTCTGAAGCAATACTTTCTACAGTGATAAAAAAAAATTTAACAGCACAAAAGAGCTAAAGCAGTAGAGTGTGCTTCATGGACCCTAATTTGCTTGCAATAGCTCCTTTATGTCATATCCTTGGAGCTGAACACCACAACAACAAATTCTCACTCAGAACAATGAAACATATACTAAATTATATTAGCAACATAAAACTATAACACAAAATTAAAGATTTACCTGAAGAAATGTAAGCAGTAATATAATCCCTGAGTTCCAAAATGCATGAATAGTAATTGGTGTGAGGAGATTGCGTGTTTGAGCATATGATAAACCCAGAGCAGCTCCTGTTTTAATTAAAAAAAAAGCAATATCATGACCAGATTTTGATTTAACTATGCTATAAACTCTACTTATTTCCTTAATTTCTGGACATTTTAGGTCCAATTCTTATCCCAAGTCAATTTGAAAAGAAGCTCCATAGTAGTATCTACATTATTCTTCAAAAGTAAAGCCTTTAGTCCCAAACAAGTTGGTTTAGGTTAGAGATGAAACCCAATCAAAGTAATGAAAAACCACTGTACATAATAATAACATAACAAATAGTAATGATAGTATCAGTAATAATATAACAAAAGTAAATCAAATATTGAAGAAGAAAAAAAGAAGACTTTACAGCATAACGAAATTGTAAAAGACAAATAATAATGAACTTTTGGCAATTTTTCCAAGATAGACCTAATCACTGGAGGAATTTGCTCTATACTAAATCTTTAACAAATTGTCTATATGATAAAAAAAATGCAACTCTAACATAAGTATGCATTCATTATATCTAAACAAACTCCTTAATGCAATGAGAAATGGAAAAGATAAATCCATATTCTTAATACACCATTAGCTATATAAACAGTTACCTGGGTTCAAATGACTTAAAATTTCACTGTTTCCAATTGAAAGAATCAGACTGGTAAAGACTGACTAGTTGGGGAAACCATAGTTCTTTGATAATATCTCCAACCACATAGGGCATATTACCCCCTAAAATAGTAATTTAGGTTTTCCTTCTTGAGTTAATGGATAGTACAGCATTCATGCAAATTTCATCGAAAGAAGTGCTAATGTTAGGTACAAATTCTCATCTAATCAAAGAGGGACATAAGGTAAATGTATATATACCTAGAACAAATAGCTGGGGGAATTCACTAGGGGTAAAATGAGCAATAGAAAATGTTGCTGCACTTATAACCACTGCAACCGGAGTAGGGACCCTGCATATGATGTTAAGAAAATAAAAACTAATTGATAGGTCTGATACAAGTAAGATAGGTTTCAAATTTTATTTTTCAGGATAAGGACCTCGAGCTTTGCCAAACAATTGTTTCAATACACACTTTCTGTATCCAAGAGAACACCGGGATTTAGCTGGAGCAAACACTTTAATCTAATATCCACCACATCGGACTTGTAATTGTTGAGAGTCTTTGTATGTTTATGTGTTTTGTAAGGACCTATTTCAAGTGTAATTACTCATGACTGAACCATTGAATCCATATATTAATCCGGCCCCTAGTACTTGTAGATGTATATGCAACAACAACAAAGCTTTTAGTCCAAAACAATTTGAGGTAGGCTAGAAGTGAAACCCAGTAGGAGTAAATTATTTAAGTATATGCACAAAATAAAATTGAAGAACAGAACGGAAGTTACCATTTTGTAAGGGAAGCCATGAGGAAACCTCGAAATATAGTCTCTTCAAGAACTGGGGCCAGAACTCCAGTTATAACTACCAAACAAGCAGTACTGCCACATATGCAACAGCATTTAAGAAATTATATATATATCAAGAAAATTGCAATAAGCAAGTTCATTTCATAGAACAATTTAATCCATTATTACCTTGTACCGGAAGAGCCAATTAATGGTAATAAACGGGTCAATGCATCAGTCTGAAAATTTTGAGTTTAAAACATAAAATAAGCACAACAAAATATGAATGAATAATTTTTCTGGTAAAACTTCAACAAGCTGTAATATTTTTACTATATTGTAATGCACTAAGAACTAGCATATCTATTGTTAATTGTTACGACAATGTTATGATCTCATCATTGTTAACACCCTAAAATGCCCTGAATTTAAGTGTCTCGATAAATTCTTTAAACAAAATCCACTCAGATTTGCTGAATTTTGCAAGCATGTCTCTTATTTTCTTCTCCAGTTAACCGGTTCAGTGCAACAAAGGCCTCTTTACAGCGCTTCCCTCTTCCTGATGCTCTTGCCATTTGATCCATCTCAGTAGCAAATCTCCATCCAGTTAATCGAGTTATCTTGTATCCTTCATCTGTCTTCTTTTTATATCTTCATTAATGCTATACAATGTCTTTAGAGATGTTTGTTGTATAATTATTCTCTTCAGATGTCGAGTGTTTGTTTCGTGGGTCGTTATATAGATGGTTTTAAAGATCTGAAGATTTTTTTAGTTCAAAGCAGAAAGTTTTATCAGTACTTTAATAAGACTATGGTTTTTGGATAAGTATGGTAGGGTGGTTGCGACCACAATTTTGAAGAAAAAGTGTTGGAAACTAAAATAAGGAAAAAACTTAGGTGCTCCACTAGCTGGATACACCTACGTACTCCTCCTAGTGGTAACTGGTGAAATTGAATCTAGGAAATTGAAAAGGTAAAACTATTATTATAATGTAGAATGCATGTGATTGATGGAGTTAGGTGCACTGGATACTCCGGTGGAGTATGCAAGTTCTTGCCTTAAAATAAAAATAAGATGGATGGAAAAATGATATGTACATCGATCTTACCTCTATAACTATGTTTTCTTCCCAAAAAAAAAATCCAAAAGTTTACTTGATATCTAAAATAATTGTGAAATTATACCCTGCCCTAAAAATTCGCCCCCATGCTGTTATATCCTGCCTTCGAGGCTTGACAATTACTATGCCCAAAACAGTAATTGAATCACTCAAGCTAGAAAGGATAAAAGAGGCTGGCCACATTGTGCAGGTAAATATCTACATGCTCCATATATTCTTCATTTGTTTCAAAAGAGGGTAATTTGGTCTTCATTACCCCCAAAAAAAAAAGAGGGGCATATATCATGTTCTCGATGCTTCAAAAGGGTAAATGTGATATCCTAGTTTGGCAGAATAGGCATGATATATTAACATTTGGTGGTATAAATAGAATTGCTTCAAATATAAAATTTGCACCTCTCTCTGTGGGGTTTCACCACTTAACAAAGCTGTAACAACTCCAACTAGAGCAATGGTGACAAGTGCACCTATGAGTCCAACACCAGCCCACAAAAGCCAACCATTTTGCAATTTGAAAGGTTCCCTCACATCTGAAATTTAGAAAACAAATATACTAAATTGAACAGATAGAGAAGATAGAAAGAAGAGAGATTGATTGGAAATTATTTCTTATTTTGCTTCATTGTTACAGCATACACTTATATAGGCTACAATTGATTTCAAGTAGGAAATAAATCTGAATAGAATAACACAGATACCAATATCTAAGATACTAACAAATATATCTCTGATACTAATTAGATCTCAATAGATACTAATCAAATCTTTCAATATATTAAACAGATTTCAACATACTATTTATAATCAGACTCTAATGCAAAGGGCACCCAACATATCACGACCTTGCAAGACATACCCAATGACTATCAGATTTGCAACAGAAACTCAGCAAACATTGTGGTGCTGGCAAACACCACATAATTGTTATTACAAAGATCAATTTAATAGAAGTTTCACTATATTGAAACTTGCATACCACCTTTACCGTGGCAAAGTTTTCGGGTGTTATGAGAAAAAGGCACACAAACTTTGCAACTATTACTGTGCAATCATTGTACAATTTAGAAGGTACCACGAGATGAGGATAGGTTCTTACCATACCGAAATAAATCATCAGAAAAAGGTCTGAAGGTGTTAGTAATGCCAAATATAACGCCAAGAATAACTGTGGTCACGCTTCTGTACCAGATTTTAAAAAGTAAATGTTATTAATAAATAAAATATACATGAAAAACAAACTAAAAAATCCACAAGTAACAAGAAAAAGGAATGTATAAGGATGCACTTATTACGCACAACTGGCCAATAAGAAGCACTTCAGCCTTCTCATCCAGTGATGCCTCAGAAGCTTGGAACCCTAGATAGGACAAGAGAGCTTGCTCTACAAACCCTGTCAGAAGAAAACTGTCTAAAAGCTATTCAGTACAATATCAGTTTTTACAAGTTTTCAAGACATTAAGGAACAAAATATGAGGCAAACTGCATTCATTACTTGTCAGGTTCACTATCAGATGTACCAGTTATTATCTTTTTTGTTCATTTCTGTTTCAAGCCAAGTCTTGTTTAGTATAGGCTAAAATATTGGCAACATGCGAATGACAAATACATCCTGATAAGACACTGCACAAACAACCTACAGACATGAAATACATCTACTACAACCATGACTTATTTTAATCTATATCTGAAGCTGCCACTCATTCCTAGAGGAGGAAAAAAATGAAGGTAATTGGGTACATACTACAAAGTTACTAAATTAAATTAGCAGAGGAACAGTTAGGCACCTTATTTCCCATGTTTATAGAGACAAATGACATAATTATTATCTTCAGGGGTACAGTTTTGTAACTTTTGAATGTTATGTAGGTGTTTATGCAAAACTTTCTTTACTTTCTATTAATTTTCCTCAAGATTTGCGCATAGAAAATATACATTTGGTGTTATATCAGTGCTTGAACAGCGACAAAGAATCATATAAGCAAAAGTTAACCTAAGGTTTCTATTTTTAATTAAATATATTTTGCTCAATTAGAAACCATACCTTACAGCACATGCAACCATTATAAGTGAACTAGTCTGCCATCCCCAAGGCACGTCCCATCGCTGGAAAATAGGCCATTCCTCTTTCAAATTCTGCATGATTTAAAGAAACTATCACAAGTCTTGGTATCGCCAAAATGTTCTCACTTTAACAGTGCAGAAAAACAATCCAACAGAATCTTTTGCCTCAGAAATTACTTTTTTCCCCTTGAACAGATACATACTTTCTTTCATATTTCCACAAATCATTATTTACTGTAGCTATCATCTTATGAACAGGTTCTGGTTTAAGAAAAAAAAATAATACACAATAGGTCAAGCAGAATTCTGATTAAGAGGAGACAAACCTTTTTTGTTTTATCCAATTTACTGTTCTTCTGAAAACAAAATATTTTTTATGTAAACATAAATGGTTCAATCATGCCAAAAAATAATAAAAGAACAGCATTGCCCAAGAAAGAGTTTACTACAATTGATTCCATATGAAATAGAAAGTGCATTCAAGTGAGCTGCCTGATACAGGAGATAGCAATGATGAGAGACGAGAAATTGCAATTTTATGTTCTTGATGACACTTTTAATCTTGTTTTCTACATATATTTTTAGATGTGCTTTTGATAAGATGCAGCTTGATACAGGTATCAATCATGTAATTTGTGTTGATGTTTTTGCTTTGGGGCTATATCAGAGGGTAAATAAAAGAATAGATCGACAAAAACTCTTATATACTGATAGATAATATTGGCGCACCGCGCACCAGTGTCATCGATACTGACACTGGTGCCGTTTCGGTTATTGAGGGTAAGTTAAAAGGCTTTGACCTGAGTAACTGATAGAGTTTAGTACATTCTGTATGCCTCTTTTTGTATTGAAAGGAAGTGATGGGGCGCTCACCTATTTGTTTCAAAAACAAAGTGCATTCAAGTTTTTATGCAATGTTATGTGTACATCTCTCACAAGCTATTTGGAATAGACTCGATTTGGCAGTCATTGTATAGCATGCTTGATTTATCTTTCAATAAATTGTGCCTTTGTTATGAATAAACCATTTTATATCCTTTATTCCTATCAATGGAGTCTACTGAAATAAAAAATCCCTTTCATTTTCATATAAATTTGTCTCAATCTCATTAAATTCACGCAATGCAAAGTCCCAAAAATCATAACACCCAACTTACATGGAATGCGTGATTCAACGACCTCTTGGTTATCCAAGTGTAACAATAACCAGACTACTATTTCAACAATGAAGAATTTATAAAAGCTGTCAACGCAGCAATATTTTGCTCATAAGTACCTTCTCCGAAGAAACAGGTTCAAGTTTCTCTTTGTTATTATAAAAGCAAGTGAAGGCATTTCCTCTCCTCTGCTCAAATTGGAATCGCGAACGGAGGAAGAAATTATCTTTTGGTCCATTGAGGAGAGTAAAAGGAGGGTGAATCCAGGAGTTGTTACATAGCGAAGTGCATTTACTGGTACGCAAAGAAGGGACCTTTTCGAGCCGGGAAAGAAGTGTACGTGGACAGGGAGTTGGCCGGAGAAGCAGGAGGTGCGAAGCCATTATTGGTGATATAGTATTACTGGAAGGAGATAGTTGCGGTTTTATCCGATGAAAAAAGGAACTTGCCTTTTCCGTATATATATAATATCCGTATATCCGGCTTGTGTAAATTATATATATCTATAGGATTCTGTAATGTATTTATATCGATTTTATTATTATGCACATTTAATTGAGTTATTATTCATGTTATATCATAACTATTTCAGTACAAAAATAACATACATAATAATTCAAATAATGTGCACGATAACTCAACTAAATGTGCATAATAAAATCGACAATATTTATAACTATTTCATTACAAAAAATAACATCCATAATAACTCAAATAATATGCATGATAACTCAACTAAAGATGCATAATAAAATCGATATCAATAGTTGGTATCAAATATGGTATCTACGTATTAACTCCCATATCTATATTCTATACTCCTAAAACTGATTGATAAAAGTGATCTGAAAATGTTATCTTTCCTCAGTAAATCTGGGTTGTTAGATAAATTTGACAAAAACATCTCAACTGTTGAAACTAGATACCACTTTTCATTTCTCTCCTTATTTTCTGCGCACACACGCGATACTTTTGTTGTGACTCGGCTTGGAAGTGGTTAGCTTTTGATTGGCCATGCTACTAGATGGTGTGCAGCTAGGGCACGAGCTTGATTTAAAAAAAAACGCAAAATTTAGTTTATTTTTAATTATTTTTGTAGGAAAATGAGTTTTTAATTAACTTAGCTGTATACAAATTTAAATAGTATCTGAATTCGCCCTGTAGCTAGGTGTACCCCTGGTTCCTTCTCATGCTAGCTCAGGAGCATTGATTGCATCGCTCCCGTACTCCTTTTGTCTCGTCATTATCTAACATACTTGCTATTGTTCATTCCCTATACATCTACAAGGGAATGTTAATGAATAGGAGCGTTTTAATTTTCGTTTCAATTTTTTTAGTGATGTCTCGCAGCCACTAAACCCTACTTTCTCATCATCAGTCACTTCTCTCCTCTTCAATCACTCTCAATTTCTCTCGCCTTTGGGACCAACGATCGTTGCCTCCTATGACTTAATCTACTCACCGGCGTGGCTAGGTCAACTACTCATCGGCTCTCCGCGACCATCGATGGGTATCACCTTCTCTCCCTTTGATCTATTCGCCAGCCTTGACTTGCTCGGTCTACTCACCAATCTCAAATCCCCGCTCGCCTCTCGCTCGATTCACACACCGCACCTTCATGTAGACATGCAGTCAACTTGGCTCCGCTTCTCCATATCTCGAGTCGGCATATACCACATTGCCATCTCTAAATTCACCTCTTGACATGCCAACAACTTGCATCTTTGGTAGTTTGAAAGTTTTGGATCTGGGCCAGGTTCTCAAGGAGAGGGAACGATAGGATGCTCATCTAATTATGCCTAATATGCATAATATGCAAAATATGTAGGTTTTCGGATCTGACTTGCTCGGTCTACTCACCAATCTCAAATCCCAGTTTGATATTATGCATAATATGCAAAATAGGATCGTGTCATTTTTGCATTATATTCTTTTATTAGTCTCTCAAGTCAATTATAATTATAATTACATTAGTTATATTGCATGCAATATAATTCCACTTTATCAAGAGACCTGGTAATATCATAACTCAATTAATTGAGGGACAATGATAATATTGATACATAAATTTCTCCCACACAAGTCATAAATAATGAATTACTATTTTATTCCTATCATGAGATAGTTTTTATATAATAATCACATTATATACTTCTCATGTGAAAAATCTATACATCTCATATACAAGATTCAAAAGACACTATGATAACATTAATGATACAAACACAATCCATATAATGCTCCATCTAATTAGGTCATGCTCAATATATAATACACATTTTATATATTCATGTCATTAAATGATAACCACTTATCAACATTTATAGCACTACAATGTACTTTAATTGACATGACAATCTTATACGATAATTAATATTCCTCCTTAATTATCATGATTGTGAACATTTTTAAGATTACATGTTTTTTTTCATCTTAAGAGTTCTACAGTTCAAGACCAAGCGCATCTTCTTGAACACTTCTAAAGATATAACATATTAATCTCAAGGAACAAAATGTATGATAACATTTTAAATCATGAACATTACATAAATCCATATAAAAATATAACTTTCAAAACACACGTCGTTCATATATACCTTGGGGGTATGAACCAAGAAGATAATCTAAGCCATCTCCAAATTTACAAGCACTCAACTGAGCATCAGAAAGAGCACTAAAGCTTTCTCCTACAGCTACCTAAACCAGAGAGAATTAGAATAGCTTGAATCATCAAATTGTTGATTCGAGAACACGTGTTTGCTAGCTTTGTTAGTCTTTTGGTGTACTACATTGTGTTGTCAAGTAGTGCATCTATGTCCTTGATTGTGTTGTGAAACAGATATTTTACCTTGTAAAGTGGTGTAGCCCCTTGCATAGGTTTATCAATATAAAATTGATTTTCTTATGTGAGAAAAATCAAATATATATTCCGCAATTGCAAAAACTATTATTGTTTAGTGGATTCGGCCCCAGAAGAAAGTTTTGATTTCGGAAGTGTCGTGAATGTAGGCCTAGTTTGTTTGTAGACCGAACCACGTTACATCGTGTGTTCTCTTGCTCTTTGCTCTTTACTCTCTCTATCTCTCTCTTTTACTATACTTGCACTTTATTATATTGATTTGCTAAATTACTATTAGTACTTGCTTGCTTGTGATTTTAGCTAGATGATTAAGATCTAAAAGTTTAAATTTTAATTGTTAAAAATTCTTTCACACTAGCACTTGATTTTAGAACTCCATTCTAACACTAATGACATATTTAAAATGAATATTAATTGGATATTTCAGACACAATGATACTATAGTATCACTTAAATATTTGAAACTTCAAAATTAATATACAGGTAAAAATCTTATAAAAAAAATTCAGTCACACAAAATTGGGTGAAGGAAAAAATGTGCAACATGCATAATGTTCTCTCTCAATGTATTGTGCATCTTTCAGCGACAATTATCAATCTTACGTAAAAGTTGTGAAAAACTTCTTTTAATAATAATTTTAGAGGGAGGTTATGGTGCTTGTGCAAGTATCGAAACTCAATGCTTTTGATCACATATACTGAATTTCGTAATGCAAATGGTCGATTCGGACAGTTAAAAATATTGTTTATACTAAAATCTACTTAAGAACAAAAAAAATTCATTTTACAACTTTTTTCTATTTTGTCAGATGGGCGGAAAATGAATTAAATTGGAGATGTCTGTAATCGTTAGATCAATGCATTTTCTCAATTATCCGATAAAATAGTGTACAAATTTAAAAATGAAATTTTGTTATCCATAAGTAGATTTTAGTATGAACAAATTTTTTATAGTTCGAAACGACTCTTTGCATTTTTAAATTCGAAATATATAATCACAAACATCGAAGTTTGGTGCCTGCGCAAGCACCATAATTTTATCCATAATTATATAAACAAGTCCACTAAAATATCGTTTGACCTTTACTAACATTTATCACACCATTTTTTTCTTCTTCCCAATAACATAATTTCATATATGTGCTTCGAAAGCTATAAAAAAATATGCATTTCTCCTTGATAGTAACAAATCTATCCTTCTAAAATTATTATATTATGTATATTTTCTTCGAAAATTCATCCTAAACTATAGTAACTCACATACATACTCAATACAACTCTAATCTATATTAAAATGTATAGAACTTATATATTTGACAAAATCCGACCGGATCCGATCTGGCACGACCTGGCACGAGAAATTCGAGACCACGACCCGACCCGGTGTCCAACCCGTGCGGATCCGTTCAAAGGCCAAAGACGGGTTGCGGCCAAATTTTTTTGGAAAAATCGACTCAATTTCGGCCCGACCTGTCAACCCGTTCGAAACCTGTCGAAACCTGTCGAAACCCGTCCAAACCAGTCCAAACTCATGCAAAATTTGTCCCAACACGAGAATAATCCGAGTATACCCGAAAATAACCCATTAAATAAAAAAATAAAAATTCATAAAAATCAAAAAATTTCGAATAAATTAAACAAAATACATAAAAATCCATCCAACCCGTTAACCCAACCCGCCCCGAACCCGCCTCAAGCCCGCCGATCCGCCGACCCATGAGCCTAAGATGGGTTGCGGCCGGCCTACAAAATTTGACCTGTGGAAACCTGGCCCGGCCAACCCGTTGGACCGAACATGTTTGGACGGATCAGGCCCGACTCGACCCGTTGTCAAATAAGTAATAATACTTCAAATTAATCATGTTTACATGTTTAATATTTCATAAACTTAAAACAAACCCAATTCAAATTACATCTAAATTAACCCAAAAGCGATAAACCCTACACGAATTGATCGAGATCCAAAAAAAATGAGAGATGATCCGAAATTTGACTTGGGTTTGAATTAACTAGAATATTTTTGGGTCAAACTAGCCGATCTAAACGAACTCAACTTGAATCCGAATCAAACATGACTTGAATCGGACCTGCCTCACTCACTTTTCGCATCTAAATTGAAACAAATAATGAATTAGATAAACATATAAATTATTATAATTTAGGAGGATAAATTTAAACATCATTAATTTGAGCTTTTGATATATTTGATATAGATTAAAGTCGTATTGGATATATTATAGAGGTGGCATAGTCTGATCCGATCCGATAAACCCGCTTGGCCTAAACTATTCCGATATGACCCGAAACCACGTAATGACTCGACATTGTACGACCTGATACCCAACTCGACCTAATCTGATATGATCCGAAGTCGAAAATGACCCGACACCAGATGACACGATACCAGATTCAACTTGATCCGTCATGACCCGAGACCGAAATGATCCGATACTAGATGGTACGAAATTTGATCCGACTTGACTTAACGACCCAAAGCTCGAAGTGACCCAACACTAAATGATCCGAAATCCGACCTGAGACATATTTAATTTTGAATATTATTTTGGTTAAAAAAAATAAATCGGCAAAATGAACTTTATTATTTAAGTTAAAAGTTATTATTTAGAATAATGTGTTAACTATTTATTTTTACTTTAATTATATATATTCTTTTATTCAACTTTTTTGTCTAGTAAAAGAGCGAAAACCAAGAAGATTTACGTACCATGACTCCAGGACATTAATATCGATTCACAAATTCTGAGCTGAAAGTAGTGGTCCAGAAAAGGAAATTTTTTTATTCAACATAAATGAATTATTATAAAGAATTGTGATATTTAACTTGGATAATAAAATACTACATATCTCTCAAATATTTTTTTCTGTCTTATGTCTTCAAAATGAAAGTTGTACGGATGATTATATTGAGGAGAGAAAAATAATTTAATTAAAATTAAGGTGAAACGTGTATGACTCAAACATCTAATTGTTGATTCGAGAACACGTGTTTGCTAGCTTTGTTAGTCTTTTGGTGTACTACATTGTGTTGTCAAGTAGTGCATCTTTGTCCTTGATTGTGTTGTGAATCAGATATTTTACCTTGTAAAGTGGTGTAGCCCCTTGCATAGGTTTATGAATCTAAAATTGATTTTCTTATGCGAGAAAAATAAAATATATATATTTCGCAATTGTAAAAACTCTCATTGTTTAGTGGATTCGGCCCCAGAAGAAAGTTTTGATTTCGGAAGTCCCGTGAATGTAGGCCTAGTTTGTTTGTAGACCGAACCACGTTACATCGCGTGTTCTTGTGTTCTTGTGTTCTCTTGCTCTTTGCTCTTTACTCTCTCTCTCTCTCTTTTACTATACTTGCACTTTATTATCTTGATTTGCTAAATTACTATTAGTACTTTCTTGCTTGTGATTTTAGCTAGATGATTAAAATCTAAAAGTTTAAATTTTAATTGTTAAAAATTCTTTCACACTAGCACTTGATTTTAGAACCCCATTCTAACACTAATGACATATTTAAAATGAATATTAATTTGATATTTCAGACACAATGATACTATAGTATCACTTAAATATTTGAAAGTTCAAAATTAATATACAGGTAAAAATCTTATAAAAAAAAATTCAGTCACACAAAATTGGGTGAAGGAAAAAAATGTGCAACATGCATAATGTTCTCTCTCAATGTATTGTGCATCCTTCAGCGACAATTATCAAGCTTACGTAAAAGTTTTGAAATACTTCTTTTAATAATAATTTTAGAGGGAGGTTATGGTGCTTGCGCAAGTATCGAAACTCAATGCTTTTGATCACATATACTGTATTTCGTAATGCAAATGGTCGATTCGAACCGTTAAAAATATTGTTTATACTAAAATCTACTTAAGAACAAAAAAATTTCATTCTACAACTTTTTTCTATTTTATCAGATGGGCGAAAAATGAATTAAATTGGAGATGTCTATAATCGTTAGATCAATGCATTTTCTCAATTATCCGATAAAAATAGTGTACAAATTTAAAAATGAAATTTTGTTATCCATAAGTAGATTTTAGTATGAACAAATTTTTTATAGTTCGAAACGACTTTTTGCATTTTAAAATTCGAAATATATAATCACAAACATCGAAGTTTCGTGCATGCGCAAGCACCATAATTTTATCCATAATTATATAAACAAGTCCACTAAAATATCGTTTGACCTTTACTAACATTTATCACACCATTTTTTCTTCTTCTAAATAACAGAATTTCATATATGTGCTTCGAAAGCTATAAAAAATTATGCATTTCTCCTTGATAGTAGCAAATCTATCCTTCTAAAATTATTATATTATGTATATTTTCTTCGAAAATACATCCTAAACTATAGTAACTCACATACATACTCAATACAACTCTAATCTATATTAAAGTGTATAGAACTTATAGATTTGACAAAATCCGACCGGATCCGATCTGGCCCGACCTGGCACGGGAAATTCGAGACTGCGACCCGACCTGATGTCCAACCCGTGCAGATCCGTCCAAAGGCCA
Source organism: Eleocharis quinqueflora (assembly GCA_964058865.1). Lineage (NCBI taxonomy): Eukaryota > Viridiplantae > Streptophyta > Magnoliopsida > Poales > Cyperaceae > Eleocharis > Eleocharis quinqueflora. The sequence goes on from CAXKVX010002491.1 coordinate 72,005, forward strand.
AAGACGGGTTGCGGCCAATTTTTTTTGGAAAAATCGACTCAATTTCGGCCCGACCTGTCAACCCGTTCAAAACCCGTCCCAAATTCGTCGAAACCTGTCGAAACCCGTCGAAACCAGTCCAAACTCGTGCAAAATTTGTCCCAACTCGAGAATAATCCGGGTATAACCCGAAAATAACCCATTAAATTTTAAAAAAATAAAAATTCATAAAAATCGAAAAATTTCGAAAAAAATAAACAAAATACATTAAAACCCCATCCAACCCATTAACCCAACCCGGACCAACCCGCCCCGAACCCCCCTCAAGCCCGCCGATCCGCCGACCCATGAGTCTAAGATGGGTTGCGGCCGGCCTACAAAATTTGAACCTGTGGAAACCCGACCCGGCCAACCCATGGATCGACCAACCCGTTGGACCGGCCTACCCGTGGACCGGTCAACTCGTTGGACCGGCCAACCCATTGGACCGAACGTGTTTGGACGGATCAGGCCCGACTCGACCCGTTGTCAAATCAGTAATAATACTTCAAATTAATCATGTTTAAATGTTTAATATTTCAGAAACTTAAAACAAACCCAATTCAAATTACATCTAAATTAACCCAAAAGCGACAAACCCTACTCGAATTTATCGAGATCCAAACAAAAATGACAGATGATCCGAAATTTGACTTGGGTTTGAATTAACTAGAATATTTTTGGTTCAAACTAGCCGATCTAAACAAACTCGACTTGAATCCGAATCAAACATGACTTGAATCAGACCTGCCTCACTCAGTTTTCGCATCTAAATTGAAACAAATAATGAATTAGATAAACATATAAATTATTATAATTTAGGAGGATAAATTTAAACATCATTAATTTGAGCTTTTGATATATTTTATATAAATTAAAGTCGTATTGGATATATTATAGAGGTGGCATAGTCTGATCCGATCCGACAAACCCGCTTGGCCTAAACTATTCCGATATGACCCGAAACCACGTAATGACTCGACATTGTACGACCAGATACTCGACTCGACTTAATCTGATATGATCCGAAGTCGAAAATGACACGACACCAGATGACACGATACCAAATTCGACTTGATCTGTCATGACCCGAGACCGAAATGATCCGATACTAGATGGTACGAAATTTGATCCGACTTGACTTAACGACCCAAAGTTCGAAGTGACCCAACACTAAATGATCCGAAATCCGACCCGAGACATATTTAATTTTGAATATTATTTTGGTTAAAAAAAATAAATCGGCAAAATGAACTTTATTATTTAAGTTAAAAGTTATTATTTAGAATAATGTGTTAACTATTTATTTTTACTTTATATATATTCTTTTATTCAACTTTTTTGTCTAGTAAAAGAGCGATAAACCGAGTAGATTTACGTACCATGACCCCAGGACATTAATATCGATTCACAAATTCTGAGCTGAAAGTAGTGGTCCAGAAAAGGAAAATATTTTTATTCAACATAAATGAATTATTATAAAGAATTGTGATATTTAACTTGGATAATAAAATACTACATATCTCTCAAATATTTTTTATGTCTTATGTCTTCCAAATGAAAGTTGTACGGATGATTATATTGAGGAGAAAAAAACAATTTAATTAAAATTAAGGTGAAACATGTATGACTCAAACATCTAATTGTTGATTCGAGAACACGCGTTTGCTAGCTTTGTTAGTCTTTTAGTGTACTACATTGTGTTGTCAAGTAGTGCATCTCTGTCCTTGATTGTGTTGTGAATCAGATATTTTACCTTGTAAAGTGGTGTAGCCCCTTGCATAGGTTTATGAATCTAAAATTGATTTTCTTATGTGAGAAAAATCAAATATATATTCCGCAATTGTAAAAACTCTCATTGTTTAGTGGATTCGACCCCTGAAGAAAGTTTTGATTTCGGAAGTCCCGTGGATGTAGGCCTAGTTTGTTTGTAGACCGAACCACGTTACGTCGCGTGTTCTTGTGTTCTCTTGCTCTTTGCTCTTTACTCTCTCTCGCTCTTTTACTATACTTGAACTTTATTATCTTGATTTGCTAAATTACTATTAGTACTTGCTTGCTTGTGATTTTAACTAGATGATTAAGATCTAAAAGTTTAAATTTTAATTGTTAAAAATTCTTTCACACTAGCACTTGATTTTAGAACCCCATTCTAACACTAATGACATATTTAAAATGAATATTAATTTGATATTTCAGACACAATGATACTATAGTATCACTTAAATATTTGAAAGTTCAAAATTAATATACAGGTAAAAATCTTATAAAAAAAAATTCAGTCACACAAAATTGGGTGAAGGAAAAAATGTGCAGCATGCATAATGTTCTCTCTCAATGTATTGTGCATCCTTCAGCGACAATTATCAATCTTACGTAAAAGTTGTGAAAACTTCTTTTAATAATAATTTTAGAGGGAGGTTATGGTGCTTGCGCAAGTATCGAAACTCAATGCTTTTGATCACATATACTGAATTTCGTAATGCAAATGGTCGATTCGAACCGTTAAAAATATTGTTTATACTAAAATCTACTTAAGAACAAAAAAATTTCATTCTACAACTTTTTTCTATTTTATCAGATGGGCGAAAAATGAATTAAATTAGAGATGTCTGTAATCGTTAGATCAATGCATTTTCTCATTTATCCGATAAAATAGCGTACAAATTTAAAAATGAAATTTTGTTATCCATAAGTAGATTTTAGTATGAACAAATTTTTTATAGTTCGAACTGACTTTTTGCATTTTAAAATTCGAAATATATAATCACAAACATCGAAGTTTGGTGCCTGCGCAAGCACCATAATTTTATCCATAATTATATAAACAAGTCCACTAAAATATCGTTTGACCTTTACTAACATTTATCACACCATTTTTTCTTCTTCTAAATAACAGAATTTCATATATGTGCTTCGAAAGCTATAAAAAATTATGCATTTCTCCTTGATAGTAGCAAATCTATCCTTCTAAAATTATTATATTATGTATATTTTCTTCGAAAATACATCCTAAACTATAGTAACTCACATAGATACTCAATACAACTCTAATCTATATTAAAGTGTATAGAACTTAGAGATTTGACAAAATCCGATCGGATCCGATCTGGCCCGACCTGGCACGAGAAATTCGAGACCGTGACCCGACCTGATGTCCAACCCGTGTAGATCCGTCCAAAGGCCAAAGACGGGTTGCCGCCAATTTTTTTTGGAAAAACCGACTCAATTTCGGCCCGACCTGTCAACCTGTTCAAAACTCGTCCCAAATTTGCCGAAACCTGTCGAAACCAGTCCAAACTCATGCAAAATTCATCCCAACTCGAGAATAATCCGGGTATAACCCGAAAATAACCCATTAAATTTAAAAAAATAAAAATTCATAAAAATCGAAAAATTTCGAAAAAATTAAACAAAATACATAAAAACCCATCCAACCCCTTAACCCAACCCGAACCAACCCGGACCAACCCGCCCCAAACCCGCCTCAAACTCGCCGATCCGCCGACCCATGAGCCTAAGATTGGTTGCGGCCGGCCTACAAAATTTGAACCTGTGGAAACCCGGCCCGGTCAACTCGTTGGACCGGCCAACCCATTGGACCGAACGTGTTTGGACGGATCAGGCCCGACTCGACCCGTTGTCAAATCAGTAATAATACTTCAAATTAATCATGTTTAAATGTTTAATATTTCAGAAACTTAAAACAAACCCAATTCAAATTACATCTAAATTAACCCAAAAGCGACAAACCCTACTCGAATTTATCGAGATCCAAACAAAAATGACAGATGATCCGAAATTTGACTTGGGTTTGAATTAACTAGAATATTTTTGGTTCAAACTAGCCGATCTAAACAAACTCGACTTGAATCCGAATCAAACATGACTTGAATCAGACCTGCCTCACTCAGTTTTCGCATCTAAATTGAAACAAATAATGAATTAGATAAACATATAAATTATTATAATTTAGGAGGATAAATTTAAACATCATTAATTTGAGCTTTTGATATATTTTATATAAATTAAAGTCGTATTGGATATATTATAGAGGTGGCATAGTCTGATCCGATCCGACAAACCCGCTTGGCCTAAACTATTCCGATATGACCCGAAACCACGTAATGACTCGACATTGTACGACCAGATACTCGACTCGACTTAATCTGATATGATCCGAAGTCGAAAATGACACGACACCAGATGACACGATACCAAATTCGACTTGATCTGTCATGACCCGAGACCGAAATGATCCGATACTAGATGGTACGAAATTTGATCCGACTTGACTTAACGACCCAAAGTTCGAAGTGACCCAACACTAAATGATCCGAAATCCGACCCGAGACATATTTAATTTTGAATATTATTTTGGTTAAAAAAAATAAATCGGCAAAATGAACTTTATTATTTAAGTTAAAAGTTATTATTTAGAATAATGTGTTAACTATTTATTTTTACTTTATATATATTCTTTTATTCAACTTTTTTGTCTAGTAAAAGAGCGATAAACCGAGTAGATTTACGTACCATGACCCCAGGACATTAATATCGATTCACAAATTCTGAGCTGAAAGTAGTGGTCCAGAAAAGGAAAATATTTTTATTCAACATAAATGAATTATTATAAAGAATTGTGATATTTAACTTGGATAATAAAATACTACATATCTCTCAAATATTTTTTATGTCTTATGTCTTCCAAATGAAAGTTGTACGGATGATTATATTGAGGAGAAAAAAACAATTTAATTAAAATTAAGGTGAAACATGTATGACTCAAACATCTAATTGTTGATTCGAGAACACGCGTTTGCTAGCTTTGTTAGTCTTTTAGTGTACTACATTGTGTTGTCAAGTAGTGCATCTCTGTCCTTGATTGTGTTGTGAATCAGATATTTTACCTTGTAAAGTGGTGTAGCCCCTTGCATAGGTTTATGAATCTAAAATTGATTTTCTTATGTGAGAAAAATCAAATATATATTCCGCAATTGTAAAAACTCTCATTGTTTAGTGGATTCGACCCCTGAAGAAAGTTTTGATTTCGGAAGTCCCGTGGATGTAGGCCTAGTTTGTTTGTAGACCGAACCACGTTACGTCGCGTGTTCTTGTGTTCTCTTGCTCTTTGCTCTTTACTCTCTCTCGCTCTTTTACTATACTTGAACTTTATTATCTTGATTTGCTAAATTACTATTAGTGCTTGCTTGCTTGTGATTTTAACTAGATGATTAAGATCTAAAAGTTTAAATTTTAATTGTTAAAAATTCTTTCACACTAGCACTTGATTTTAGAACCCCATTCTAACACTAATGACATATTTAAAATGAATATTAATTTGATATTTCAGACACAATGATACTATAGTATCACTTAAATATTTGAAAGTTCAAAATTAATATACATGTAAAAATCTTATAAAAAAAAATTCAGTCACACAAAATTGGGTGAAGGAAAAAATGTGCAGCATGCATAATGTTCTCTCTCAATGTATTGTGCATCCTTCAGCGACAATTATCAATCTTACGTAAAAGTTGTGAAAAACTTCTTTTAATAATAATTTTAGAGGGAGGTTATGGTGCTTGCGCAAGTATCGAAACTCAATGCTTTTGATCACATATACTGAATTTCGTAATGCAAATGGTCGATTCGAACCGTTAAAAATATTGTTTATACTAAAATCTACTTAAGAACAAAAAAATTTCATTCTACAACTTTTTTCTATTTTATCATATGGGCGAAAAATGAATTAAATTAGAGATGTCTGTAATCGTTAGATCAATGCATTTTCTCATTTATCCGATAAAATAGCGTACAAATTTAAAAATGAAATTTTGTTATCCATAAGTAGATTTTAGTATGAACAAATTTTTTATAGTTCGAACTGACTTTTTGCATTTTAAAATTCGAAATATATAATCACAAACATCGAAGTTTGGTGCCTGCGCAAGCACCATAATTTTATCCATAATTATATAAACAAGTCCACTAAAATATCGTTTGACCTTTACTAACATTTATCACACCATTTTTTCTTCTTCTAAATAACAGAATTTCATATATGTGCTTCGAAAGCTATAAAAAATTATGCATTTCTCCTTGATAGTAGCAAATCTATCCTTCTAAAATTATTATATTATGTATATTTTCTTCGAAAATACATCCTAAACTATAGTAACTCACATAGATACTCAATACAACTCTAATCTATATTAAAGTGTATAGAACTTAGAGATTTGACAAAGTCCGATCGGATCCGATCTGGCCCGACCTGGCACGAGAAATTCGAGACCGTGACCCGACCTGATGTCCAACCCGTGTAGATCCGTCCAAAGGCCAAAGACGGGTTGCCGCCAATTTTTTTTGGAAAAACCGACTCAATTTCGGCCCGACCTGTCAACCTGTTCAAAACCCGTCCCAAATTTGCCGAAACCTGTCGAAACCAGTCCAAACTCATGCAAAATTCATCTCAACTCGAGAATAATCCGGGTATAACCCGAAAATAACCCATTAAATTTAAAAAAATAAAAATTCATAAAAATCGAAAAATTTCGAAAAAATTAAACAAAATACATAAAAACCCATCCAACCCCTTAACCCAACCCGAACCAACCCGGACCAACCCGCCCCAAACCCGCCTCAAACTCGCCGATCCGCCGACCCATGAGCCTAAGATTGGTTGCGGCCGGCCTACAAAATTTGAACCTGTGGAAACCCGGCCCGGTCAACCCGTGGACCGGCCAACCCGTTGGACCGGACGTGTTTGGACGGATCAGGCCCAACTCGACCCGTTGTCAAATCAGTAATAATACTTCAAATTAATCATGTTTAAATGTTTAATATTTCAGAAACTTAAAACAAACCCAATTCAAATTACATCTAAATTAACCCAAAAGCGACAAACCCTACTCGAATTTATCGAGATCCAAACAAAAATGACAGATGATCTGAAATTTGACTTGGGTTTGAATTAACTAGAATATTTTTGGGTCAAACTAGCCAATCTAAACAAACTCGACTTGAATCCGAATCAAACATGATTTTAATCTGACCTGCCTCACTCAGTTTTCGCATCTAAATTGAAACAAATAATGAATTAGATAAACATATAAATTATTATAATTTAGGAGGATAAATTTAAACATCATTAATTTGAGCTTTTGATATATTTGATATAGATTAAAGTCGTATTGGATATATTATAGAGGTGGCATAGTCCGATCCGATCCGACAAACCCGCTTGGCCTAAACTATTCTGATATGACCCGAAACCACGTAATGACTCGACATTATACGCCCTGATACCCGACTCGACCTAATCTGATATGATCCGAAGTCGAAAATGACCCGACACCAGATGACACGATACCAAATTCGACTTGATCCGTCATTACCCGAGACCGATATGATTCGATACTAGATGGTCCGAAATTTGATCCGACTTGACTTAACGACCCAAAGCTCGAAGTGACCCAACACTAAATGATCCGAAATTCGACCCGAGACATATTTAATTTTGAATATTATTTTGGTTAAAAAAAATAAATCGGCAAAATGAACTTTATTATTTAAGTTAAAAGTTATTATTTAGAATAATGTGTTAACTATTTATTTTTACTTTAATTATATATATTCTTTTATTCAACTTTTTTGTCTAGTAAAAGAGCAATAAACCAAGTAGATTTACATACCATGACCCCAGGACATTAATATCGATTCACAAATTATGAGCTCAAATTAGTGGTCCAGAAAAGGAAAATATTTTTATTCAACATAAATGAATTATTATAAAGAATTGTGATATTTAACTTGGATAATAAAATACTACATATCTTTCAAATGTTTTTTTTTTGTCTTATGTCTTCCAAATGAAAGTTGTACGGATGATTATATTGAGGAGAAAAAAACAATTTAATTAAAATTAAGGTGAAACGTGTATGACACAAACATGCATCATAAAAAAAATATGATATGACCTGATTTATCTATTCTGGCTAGATTCATAAATAAAAAATAAAAAATTTAAAGTCTAACGACTTGTAACATAACTCGACCCGAAATGTAACAATGCTTAACTTTGTCGGACTCGACTTGAACTTGAATAACCTTAAATAAAAGAATCCAAAACCGACCCTATCCGAATCTGAAGTCTCGAAATTCGAGAATATATGAAACTAGATAATTTGAAATCCGACCTTAGGTAATAAGACTCGTGATCTGACCAGTCTAATTGCTATCTCTAGATATATAAGTAAGTTATTGTAATTTAGAAGAATAAATGTGTTATTGTATATTTTAGAAGAAAAAATATTTCACTCTATAATAATAATAAAATTGTTATTATGAATTTTGGAAAAAATACATAATGTTGTAGCTTTTGAAAGACATTATATGAAAATGAGAGATCACTTGAGAATGATATTTTTACAGTCATAACAGTGAGATTTCAAATTAATAGATTGAAAATTTAAAAAAGAAAAAAAGTTTAAACACATTTTTGAACTTATAGATTAATTGTGTTTTAAATTTGATGCAATTTGTGTGTCATTTCATATTTTTTCACGAATCATTAAAAAAGGGAAATTTTTTTTATGCCACTCAAAAGTACCAAAATTTGATTTTTGCCACCCAAAAACTCCTTCTGTAATTGCCACTCTAAAACAACACCTCTCTTCTAAATTACCACTTTAGCTCTTTAAATACTATTTTTTGGAAAATAAAATAGAACTTTTACTTAATGGCTACATTACCCCTTACCACTGAACCCAGTAACACTTCTGTTGGAATCTGAATATCGAGTCAGATCGATTCGATCGATCCTGAATATCACAATCGCGAGGAGAACAAAAACCTAAACCCAGAAGAGCGCGAGGAGGAGAACAAAATCCGAAACCCAGCAAGAGCGCCTCGGCTTGCTGCGCGATCTCCATCGTGCTTGCTGCGCGATCTCCATCGGGTTGCTGTCCACTTGAATATCGCTGGTAGAGGAATCGAAAAACCCTAGCAACTCTCTCGTCGTCATCGAAAAACACTAGCAGCTCTCTAACCTGACCAGAATCGAAACCCTCAACCATAGCTGCTCTCTAACTTGACCAGGAATCGAAACCCTCAACCCTAGCAGCTCTCTCGTTGGTCGACGAAGCAGGCGCACAAGCTCTAACCTGACCAGGAATCGTTGGTCGACGAAGCAGACGCACCAGCCCGATTCTAACCCTAAAACAGCACCTCTCCGATTCTGGCAGCTCGACGCAACCAGGCTCGTCCAGCACATGGCGGTGCAGTGAAGATTTTGTTCCCGTTATTTGTTGTCCAGATTGCGGGATTAAACTTTTACAGCTCGAGAGCGGTACAGATGCGAATCCGGGTAGAATCTTCTACAAATGTGCAAATAACAAAAGAACGGTATTGACGTTTTTATCAATTTTACAATTTTGCTGAGATTTACCATGTGCAGTGAAGAGATTACAATTGTAGTGCAATTTACTGCATCTGTTATTGTTTCTGTAATTTACTGAATCTGTTACTGTTTCTGCAACTTACTGCATCTTTCACTGCTTATGCAATATACTGCAATTTACTAATTTGCTAATGTTTCTGCATTTGTTGTTTCTGATTTGCTGTTTGTAGAAATTTTCGAAATGTAAATTCTTCATGTGGGAGGAAGAGTATGAACAATTTATTTGTGATTTGAAATTTTTTGTAGAGAGTCGATGTGATGTTGAGATTGATGAAACAAAGCCAGAATATTATCGGCTTGTCAGATCAGTGGAGAAGATAGAAGTCCTTTTAGCTCGAATTTTAATTGCGATTTGTCTTTTGATTGTTATTGTAGTTATAGTAATTTTGAAAAAATTCTTGATGATGAGATTGATGTAATGACTACTTGATGCAATGACTACTGCTGCAGAGGGTCGATGTTGTTATTCTTGCGATTTGCTGTTTGTTGTTGATGTAATATTTCTATTACTTCTTGATGTAATGTGTTCTTGATTTGATGTAATGACTACTTCAAATGTGTTCTTGATTTGCTGTTTGTTGTTGATGTAATGTGTTGAAAAACTGAGCAAGAAATTTCATTACAGCCATCTTAGCTGTAATGCTATTTGCGCAAGAAACCATCTGGTGGCCTTGTTAGAGGCTCGATGGATCCCTATCAACACGGTTTTAACTGAAGCCATGAAGCAAATTCATGAAATTGTTGGAAAAAAAAAGAAATCATGAACCAGCAATCAAAGATACAACATGGTTTCTTACAAGTTACAACAGAGATACATCTCGGCTTACAAAAGAAATCATGAAACAAAATCGTGAATCGGCTTATAACAGAGATATATCTCGGCTTGCATCATTGATTGCTTACAACAGAGAAACATTATTTTTAAGAACAACATTTGCTCTCAGCACCTCAGCTGGAGATCCAGGAATTACATAAAAATTGCTAGAATCAAATGGGGAATACATCACCTGCATAGAAAAGGTAAAGTAGTTTACACCATATAGTCTTCTCAAAACAAAGCTCAGAAGTTTCACATGTTCCCTATTTTCTTAATAGAACAGATATGCATTTCAAATCCTTCATCCTATCAAAGAAAAGGTTACAAGTTCAAGCTGCTTTTGCACCAGCAATAAACAACCATTCAGTGAAGAATACATACAATTTCAACAATGACAACTCCTGAAACATTACATGAGTCCTTCAGAAATTTTGGATACTTCTGCCAGATATATCTTGGCTTGCATTCCTACAATCCAAAATAAGCAATCAATTCGTTCCTGTGGACCTGCAATCAAAATCAAATGAAAAGGATAGTAAATGCATATACAACCGCTCACCATCGGCCTCCACATATGTCTCGTATTGATCATGGTTGTCGACTGGACCCGAAATATTGCATCCCTCGGAGCTCCTTACTTGACTCTGAGTACCACATGGTGTACTAGGTGATATTTGAGTACCACTGCAGTTCGTATTTCTGTCCATTAAAACTACAAAAAAACGAATGGCAAAGTTAGACATTACAAGAAAAATATCCAGCAAAAAGGGCAAGATAATGATTGGTGCCACTCTTTCTGTCCACTATTTCTGATATCTAAGCTTTGTGTATTTAATCAGAATCTTTAAAGAACCAATTTTCCATTTCACCGTGATGATCTGAACATTTTGTACACAATTTTCTCAAATCAGAAATGGTAAATTCACTAGCATTAGTAAAATGTAACACAATAAACAAATAGAGACCCAACTATTAATGAGTTTAAGACAAAGTAATCTTAAAAGTGAACCAAGTATACTTCTTTTTAAAAAAAGAAAAGAGCCTACTTATACCTAACATAAATTAACATTTTTGCAACCTATTTATCAGATTATTAGTTTAAATAGCCACTTAAATGGTGTATCCAAGCGGAATCAGTAAGAACAACTCTCAAATGCCTTTACTGTTTCCTTCTAGAAAATCAAAGGCGAGATTGGTGTTATTAACTGTTTCTGCAATTTTCGTTACCTGGAGCAACCTGTGGAGCTCGCACAGCAAGCTGAGGCGTTCTTGCTGGGTTTCGGATTCTGTTCTCCTCCTCGCGCTCTTCTGGGTTTAGGTTTTTGGTCTCCTCGCGATCGCGATATTCAGGATCGATCGAATCGATCTGACTCGATATTCAGATTCCAACAGAATAGTTATTGGGTTTAGGGGTAAGGGGTAATGTAGTCATTAAGTAAAAGTTCTTATTTTATTTTCCAGAAAATAGTATTTAAAGAGCTAAAGTGGTAATTTAGAAGAGAGGTGCTGTTTTAGAGTGGCAATTAAAGGAGTTTTTGGGTGTCAAAAACCAAATTTTGATACTTTTGAGTGGCATAAGAAAAATTTCCCTTAAAAAAATGCATTGAACTTGATGACATTTAATTGAGCATGAAATTATGCTCAAATTGCATCAAACTAAAAACACAATTAATCTATAAGTTCAAGGACAATAATTTTTTATTTTTAAAATTTTATATGAAACTATGTTTTCTAAATTATTCGTTTGTTTCATTTGTTCCGCCTTATCAAGCCCAGTCCACTTCTTCTCTCGGTGAGCCCACAAGACAAGGCCCAAATTAGAAAATCGCTATTCAGACTGGGTATCTTTTGATCTGGACCGTACGATTGATATCAACGATTTTGATTCAATAATATAAAGGGGCCGATTCAGGGACGGTCGAGCGTTCCATATTGCGATACACAGAGCGGGAATCGAAATCCTCTGCGGAACATTCTTGTTCCGCAGAGAGGAGAACATTGGTCCTTTGCCGTTAGATCAAATCCTACGGCGCGTATTTAATGTCGCTGATTGAACTGAAAAAAATATCAATTCGCAGCTGCCCGTCAAAAGTCATCCCTTCGCGATTCTCTAGTCGAACAAAACCCTTCGCGAATCCACGCAGTAAAACCTCTCCGTCTCAACCCTTCGCGATTACCATATGTCTCTCCTCCTCCACCTGAATCTGTAAGAGAGGTAACGACTTCTGGAAAATAGAATCTGTAGAATTGGTTAGAAATTACAGTTCAGTAGTATATTTCTTAGCTATTTGTAGAACTGGTTAGAAATTCCAACAGTTGATTATAGGGTTATAACGAGAAACCTGGTGCAATAATACAAATCATGACACGAATATAACTCTAAAAACATTATTAGAGGTACCAAATATGTCTTGGGCTACACGATTGATATAAAATACGATTTTTATTCAAGGTACCAAATTGTAATATATGGTACCAAACCGGTACAAAGGCAAACATGTATATGATTGATATAAAAACCTTGTAATATGTGGTATCAAATTGTAATATATGATATCAAATTGATTCAATACACAATAAAAATCTTGCCAAACAAGTGACAAATGTTGCTTGAAATCAATACACACTAAATAAAAACCTTGCCAATCACTGCAAATGTCAATCAACCCTAACAAACAAGTGACAATAAATAAAAACGTTCTACAGTAAATAAAAACCTTGCAGTACAATTGATAAGTTTAAAATTACAAAAAAAAGAAACATCACTAACTAATAGCATAATTGTTGCTTGAAATAACATAGAAGTTGGATCCGTAATACAATTACAATAAAAACACAATAACCACATCCATAATTAACAACAATAATTTCTAATCATTGCAATTAATATGCTAAGCAAGAGTACAATAACGCATAAAATAATTACAAAGCCCGCAATCGACGTGGATTACTTGGAGCTCCGGATACCACCACCTCACAGGGAAATTTGCATTTTTTGTAAATATAAACCACCTCCTATGTTTTCATTTCTTAATCAACAACTTAGGCCTAAAATAGAAGTACCAGTTGCATATCAACAGAAAATATGGTCAATGCTGCAGTTTAAAAGGTAACCATTCAATCGAACACTTGGTGTGCATGTAACAATAGATGCCTTTCAGCAAAGTCTTAACTTTTGTTAGTACATTGATCTCAAACAAGATTTCATTTACCAAGGTACAAGAAAATTCTCATTATATACAAAAGTTTGATTTACTAGAAGAAAAGAAAGCAAAAATAATTGAACAGAAAAATCTTGTTCATTTATATTAACAGTTCTAGTAATTTTTTTCATTTAAATTGACAGATGTAGGATTTAGCTATACTGAGCTATGAATCTGAGAAATTGAAAAAAAATACTTTACCTGTTTTTTTGAAGTTGTTTACGTAGTGGAGTAAAACCACCGCATACCACCTGCTCCTTGCTTCGCAACCTTTATTTCCACCGCAATTGAAGAACAATTAAAGAGACGATTTGTTGAAGACACAATTCGTCGAAGAGAAGTTACTAATTGTTCTTCCTGTTCAAAGATTTTGGCGCGAGAGGAAAATAGATGCGCAGGAAGAGAATCGTCGCTGTCAATTTTCGTTTTCTCCCGAAAAAATCAGAAAACGAAAGTGGAAATTTTCAGCGAAATACTGAAAAGAGGAATCCGGCGAGTTTTGATTTCGTTCCAAACGAACGATGTGAAAGTGGGTTTCCGCCGAAAGTTATTTTCTATAGTTGTTTTAATGCCAAACGAACAGATCTAAGGGTGTGCTCCAGAGCCAAATTTGGAGGGGAGGGGAGGGGAAAAAATAACGGTTACTTGCTTCAGAAATTAAAATGAAAGGAAGGAAAGAGGTTCCGAGGTTAAATTTTTTTGTCGAAACTATTAATTTTGTTACCTTCCAAATCGGAGGGTAACATCTTTTCTTACCTTCTCTTCCGTCCCCTCCCGATCCTTCCCTTTCCTTCCCTCCTTAATTTGTGTCTTTAAAGCAAATAACCGTTATTTTTTTAGCTCCCCTCCCCTCCAAATTTGGCCCGTGGAGCACACCCTAAAGAAACTAATGAGGAGAGAAGAGGATCCTGGAGATATTATTCAGCGACATTAAAAACAGGCCGTATGATCTGATCTAACGGCAGAGGATCAATGTTCTCCTCTGCGGAACAAAAATAAAAGGGAAAATTTTCAAAATGCTACTACAAAACACTATATTTGTCAAAATGTCACTACAAAACTCATATTTGTCAAAATGTCATTAAAACCCATCATGCATTTTAATTATGCCATTATCATTATTTATTTCAATTAAATAATTCTAAACTTTCTAAATGACAAAATTGCCCAACTCCTCCCTCCTCTTCTTCTCCGATCAAACAACACATAGCTGCTATCAAATTCCCGCTTCCATTTTATTAAAGAATCCCCAGAGTAGGGGTTTGAGCTTTGATAACACCATGGCTCCACCGAATTTTATGGTCAGATCAGGCCAAATCTTTGTTGTTATCAGTAGAAGAGGAATTTTTGTTGTCAGCTACCAGGAAAATTATGGGGGTATCTATGCAAGAACACAAGAAAACAGAGGAAGTGAAACCGTGAATTTGACCGGGCTGGAATCCAGTATTCCATTTTCTTAGATACATTAAACAATGAAAGGCAAAGAAGAAAACAAAACTCTTCTCCACCATCGATATTTTGGACGATTGTTTCATGCCACAAAAGAGAAATATTTGTTTCTGATTTGTTTGCATTGCTTAAGGTTCTCACTCTGTCTGTCCCATGAAACTAAATGCATTTATTAAGGTGTTATTGGGGCAAGAGGCATTTAAATATGAAGGTTACGTATTAGCTGTGGGCTTGTTCTTTGCTAAATGCACAGTCCCTTTCGCAAAGGCAGTGGTACTTTAGGACGAGAAGGTTAGGTCTACAAGTTAGGTCATTGGTATATAAAAAACAACAGAGGTTGTCAAATTTAGCCAAACTGATCCATTCTTCAGGTGAAATTATGAATTATGTGACAGGGTAAGGAGGAGTCGGGTAATTTTGTCATTTCGAAAGTTTAGAATTGTTTAATTAAAATAAAATAGTGATAATGACATAATTAAAATATATCATGAATTTTAATGGCATTTTGACAAATATGAATTTTGTAGTGTCATTTTGACAAATGTAATGTTTTGGAATGACATTTCTAAAAATTTTCCAAAATAAAAATGTTCGCACAGGATTCCGATTCCGCAGAGCGGATGAGATGCGACACTCTCCAACTCCAAAAAATCTCTTTTCTAATTCTTACCCGAGCGGAGCGGAGAGAGGTCAGGGAGGAGGAGAAGATGGCGTCGGGGAAATGGTTGGAGATGGCTCTGCGCGAACTGAGCGGGAAAATTGAGAGCGGACTTCAACTTGACGGAGATCTCATCTCTGGTCTCGTTACCTTCTGCGAGATCGCTCCTCCTCTAGATGCCGCCGATTATATCATGGTTTGCACACACTCTACGATATGTTAAAGTAGTTATACTTCTTTCTTATCTGATTCGAAATTAGATGGAGCAGAGGAGTATCGTGGCATGGGATCTTTGCATCTTTCAATTGTTTTTGGCAATTTTTGTAAGTGCGTGTTCTAGATTTTGCCACTTTACATTTTAGCGTGGCACTTTAGTTACTATACTTTTTTAGTCGATACCAATAGATCCTCTGTTAATGTAATTTTTAATAATTTGTTTATGGTTCATCATTGATAATACTCTTCCTATCTTCCCTCTGCAAATATGCTTTTTTCTGGAAGAAAATAACAACTTATTTTAATTAAACAGAACATAATTGGTGAAGAGGCAGGTCGTGATGTGATCCAAGGATACCTACAAAAAAGGGACCATTTGGATCAGTCAGCTGTGATCCAAAACCCATATCCACAAATCCATAATACACAAATTCAGTCTAAACCACCTTCCGGTGGATCCAGTTTCCGTAAGAAACCCTCAGGGGCACTGAAAGAGGCTGCAGCACCCCTTGTCACACAAAATTCTAACAGTCAACCAGAGGTCAGAGCAAAGTCAAGTAATGCTAGAAAGAAAAAAGGAGGAAAAGCAATTTCCCTTGCTGAAGCTGCAAAGGGTTCTGTTATATTCAAACAAGGGAAGCATTGTGCCTGTCAGGCCCGAAGGTATGGTCATGGTCTGTTTTTGAGATACTTCATCGGACTTGTACTATTGTGCAAATATGTATCAGTTCTATGCGCAGAGAAATTCTGTATGAACTTTAATAAATTTAGCACAAATGTGGTGATTAGTATCCAGGACGACATGACTTGACACAATAGAGAACATCAGTTTTTATTTAGTTTCTATTGGGACTGGGTTGTTGGTGTTGTGTCAGATATTGACACTGCAACTCTAGAAAGCTTCATGCTATGTAATTCACCGACGAAACATGCAAAAGAACATGTAAAAGAACATCACGTACGCCCCCACGAAACATGAGTTGTCATTCGGTAGCCAAGAGAACATGGAACTTGTAATTCACCGACAATTTGTTGAATGATTCTATTAACTTGGATGTGTTGCTGTAACTTCCTCCAGTCCACTGTTAACCTTAATATATATATGGGATGAGAAATTAAACCTTGGGGGTAGCATAACATGCTGTGTATATTTCTTCTGAATTCTGTCTGTGTTGTTTTCAACATAGCCCGTTCCAAGCCCGACAAAAGGAGGGTTGTGATAGGCTTGGTGAGCCAACTTAAAATTCTAGCCATTCCCATGGAAATGAAACCCAATAGATTATTCAGATTGGGTTTCATTTCTAGCCTACCCCAATTTGTTTGGGACTAAAGGCTTTGTCGTTGTTGTTGTTGGGTAGCATAACATGAATCAGGCTATCAAAAGGTCAATGAGATGCTTGCATTTTTTCAGGGATATATAATATATCTTTTTTAGGAGTTCACATGACCTTTTCACAAAATATTTTTCCTATTTACCTATTATAGGCATGCTCTGGTGAGTAACTGCTTGTCATGTGGCAAGATTGTGTGTGAACAAGAAGGGGAAGGTCCTTGCAGCTTTTGCGGCTCTCTTGTGTTGAAAGAAGGCAGCACTTATGCTGGTCTAACAGACTTTGATGTGCCTCTTTCAAAGGAGGAAGCAACAGCTGAAGAATATGCTAAGAGGCTAGTAGATTATGATAGAAACTCAGCTGCTCGAACCAAAGTTATAGATGATCAGAGTGATTATTATGAGATAGAAGGAAATAACTGGTTATCAACTAAGGTACGCAATCAGAACTTTTTATAACTTAGAGCTAACATTGGTTCTGCAAAGTGAATGCTTATTTTTTTCTTCTCTCTTTTAATTAGGAGAAAGAAGTTATTATAAATCAAAAGCAGAAGGAAGCAGAAGCAGCAGCTGAAGCAAAGAAGAAAAAAATGATGATCACATTTGATCTGGTTGGTCGCAAGGTTAGTGTGCACACATCCTTCTCTATGCACTTGAACTTTTAAAGGAAAAAGTATATCTGAAATACAGATAACTCTGCGAGACATTAAAGGGAAAGTACAAGAATTGAAACTGGTTAGGAACAGAAAGTGTTCTGTTCTAAAATTTGAAGTTATTGTTACGTTCTTGGCAGGTGGTTATTAACAAGGATGAAGCTTCAGAACTAGAATCAGATTTCAGCATTTTAAGGCCACAAGCTCCAGAAGAAAGACATTAACCGCATAAAACCAAACCCAACAGTGAAAATACAACCCATGTTTGTCAACACTGGGCCTGCGAAGAAACCAGCTAAAGGAAAAGAGAACACCTTGAAGCTTAGTAGTGGGATGTGTTTAGAAATAACTGGACGGCTGCAACCTGATGACAACCGACAGCTTAAGTATTTACTGGGGAATGGGAGGAAAGATGACTCAAGTTGTAGTGCTGGTTTTGTCGAAGGTCGTGAAGGAGATGATGTTGACTGCTCTCATGATTATTACTGATTTTACTGTTTAGCGACATTATATAGATGTATATTTTGCTCTCAATTTTACAGAAGCTTTGTATTACACTAAAAAATATTAAGGTTGTACTTGAACATTAATAGTTTATCAGTAAGAACTTCGATTTTGATTTCTAATACTAGCGAAGACCCAAATGTGGTTGTAATAGTTTTGTTGAGACTTGATAACTGATGAAAATTCTATACTGTAAAAAGATGGAAAATATGCATAAAGCCCATTCTCGTTGTGGATCTGGTTGTTGACTTGTTGATGTTAATCCTAGGTCCTAGTTATGTTCGTCAATGTAAGCAGAGTTCGTTAAAAGCAGTTAGTTGGATTATATGTGACTATGTGAGTTACCCGGTCACCCTGCTATTTTTTTTTTGAAGCCGAGCGTTATAGCACAGCCCCAAAAAAATAGACAATCAACAACTGTTAAGGGCAATTTTCAATGTTGTTATAGATTTTTTTTTTTCAGCTATATACATCAAATCAACAGCTAAAGCTTGTCAGAAAACCAAAGCAGAAGAGTTACCAAAGAAGACAAATAAGCAGGGTAACTCTCAATCTTTACACTCTTTTTCTGAGGTAAGATGAATGTTTACACAGCCTAATGGGATTAAAACATGTGCTGTATGGTCTCAGGATCTGCTTAACAGTTTATTTCGAGCTGCAAACTAAATTACAGCACTTGGAGTCAAGGTTCCCCCTGAGGAGTGGTGGGGGAATCAGGTGCGATTGTAAAATGCAAACCACTTCCTTGACCTGACTGCAGTATAAAGGCAACTTCTGTAGCTGCCAGGGCTGATGCTGCTTCCTGTGAAGAGAGATGACACATATGACAAACACATGATGGAAAACAATTGTTGGACAAAAAAAATGTACAATATACCTACTACATGCTTTTCGGTCATTTGCCAATATATCTCAGTGAAATTTGGATATTGACATTTTGCAAAACTCCTTGATCCAAATAAAATAAAGATAGACTAACTGCCTATCTCATTTGATAAAGCCATTTTCTAGGACAGAAACAGACAAAGGAGTCTGAGAAAGGGGCTGTTTCAGGTTAGACAGGTATGCAGAACTTCCAGGTGTTGAGTTCAATAAATATCCCAATAATAAAGGCCCGAGTAGTAACCAAAGTGCATTTACTAAGGTTGGTCCATGGATCTCCAAATATCAATTAATGCAAATAATGCAGAAACAATCACCAACACTGTTGTTAAATTATAACATTTGGAAGATTGATTACACAAAAATGAGAAAAAGTGTGAGCTCTGCAGTAAAACCCAGAGATATGAATCTTTTTTTTTCCGAGACATGATTTCATGTGTACCCCTGCAAAACTGCAAATTACCACATACCCCTGGAAAATATAGAATATAACTAGCGGAATATTATTATCAAACCTACCGTTGCTAGCCTGTCAAATTCCATTAGTTTGAGGTGAAAATTTATGGTAATAATACTTTCAGGTTGTTCAAACACTTGGAGCTAAATGTTTTAAAAGACCATCTTAGCCATAGAACAAAGATAAAATATATTTTACGATACAACTGCATCTTTATTATTCCTTCTAAAAGTGATTGCATACAGATATTTGAGAGTGGAGAGAAGGGAAAATTCGTAAAAAATGTTAGCTATTGTAGACAGTAATGCTAGATACACACGACCTTCCACGTTTAGATATACAACAAATTCCATGTTTTACAGGAGCATTGGCGGAATTCGGCATATTATCCAAAATTTATTCCTCAGATTTAAATTGAAGAACAAGTTTCATCAAGAGCACGTAACTCATCGAAAAAGAGATGCACATATATATGTGGTTTGCTTTGCTAACCTGAGACTGTCTTCTGTGCTGAATAATGCTAATAGCCCATGCCATAATGTAGAAGGGAAGCAGAAAACCCAACGTCCGCAATACAAATAGCTGCACAATTTACACAAGATGCCATCAGTGGTACAAATGATCACCCACTAGTCAAAAATAGAAAGCAAAATAATCTGATGCTGCATGAATGCTGAAATTTTGCTTACAGAGAATATAGCATAGCTATCATCATCTTCATCATTGATGAACAGGGCAGGCTTTAACAAAAGAAGTCCCATAAACTGTTTCAATTTGTTGTAATGGTTAAATTCATCAGTTGGTGTTTTTTTTTCATAAAAGTTTATAAGCGATGAACCAAGCGAAAGAACAAACAATGAAACAAGTGAAAGATCGTGACAAATTTCAACATTTTGGAGAAATCGTTTTTCCTAACAACTATTTTTGGTTCCACAAAAGTATTTGTTGTAATTTTATATTACAAAAAAGGTTGGGGTCAAATAAAATGAATTAACTTGACAATATCAAAATAGCTTCTAGTTTTGGAACCAAACATTTGGAATGTGATACTAACATGCTAGCGAAAATCAATGGAATTTGATACAACTTTTACCGTCATCAAATGATTCTGGAACTTGCAGCAGTCTATATACTACACGGTCTTTGATGGAAATAAAATGATTCTCAAATTGCATTACTTTGACACACAACAATGTACCAAGAACATGTCTATAACTTATACTGTTTTGTAAAACATTATCAAGACAGTCATTTTAAACCAGGGTCAATCAATTCCATCTCTTATAGAAAACTTGTATTGATTAGTAATGTTGCACATCTAAGAGATATTTTTCTGCATTTGAGGCCTACATAAACAAAAGGAGAAATACAGGAATATAACAAAACGGAGAAAACTAATATGAGCCAACTAAAAAATAGTTTTGCGGTTCAATCACTAGATAATTTCAAGTTTTAAGGTAAACGAGCTTACAATCAGGGCAGCAGTACGGAAGAAGGAAGTGGTGCTGCTGTTGGCAGCATAATCCTCATAATCAGATCCAAGTAACTGGTTTTGCGAAGCCATTGCAAGAAATCTAGGATCATGCAAATCTAACGGTGTCCCTGTTATGGTCCACATGCCACTGTAGAAAACAATAATAATGAATAAAAATAAGGTCAGCATGCAATTATTTAAATACAAATAAATATAAAAACTTAAAAAATGGCAAAAGACAAAGAAGATTAAAGTGACATAATGAAACAATAAATAAAATGCGCCTTATGTCGATGGTTGTTTCATCTGGAATAATTCTAGGAGGTGCAGTGTATCCATTTCTGTACAACTGTAATTAACAAAAAAAATGCAACTTTCAAATGCAAGTTTTTGGGTTAACATATCGTAAAAATACAAATGAGTCACGTCACCTGATGACAAATTTCACATGTTATGTCCCCTTTTTCATTGCACCACCGCTGCACGCAAGCCCTATGGGCATACTGTAATAGAAGTAAAAATATTAACATCACGGATCATTGAAAGGGGTTCAATATTAACATCATAGCAAATCTAGCCAAAAGAAAGAAACAAAGAAGAAGCCTGGATCTTGCCCAAAATATATAGGTTTTTTGTTAGATAATTTATGTGCATGAAAGATGACACGGGGGAATAAAGTCATAAGGGGTTCAATAATTACATATATTAAAGATAATTACAACTTTATGTATCATAAGATTATGGGGTCATAAAAAGAAAATTTCTTATAAATATCAACGGCCAGGACTTCTATATATATTTCTTAAGAAAATGGGGTTTAATTTGACCCCCATTCATTCTATTTAAATCTGCCCTTTAATGTGGAAGTTCATGTGTTAATGTTAACTTGATTCCTAACTTCGAATCATTCTGTTTTATACCTCTTAATTCGCTAGGTTATCATTATCAGTTCTTGCATGAATGTAGAATTTGCAAGTTTATTTAAATCACTAACATCTCGAAAAGCTAGAACCACAATCCCATTAAGGACAGTATAACTTTTATATAAACCATGAGTTGCAAAAAGAAAAAAGAAGTAGAAAAACAAACCTTGAGGCTACCAGTGCATGCACAAGGGTTATCTAGATTCTGGATAAGATCCTCATCTTGGCAGATGCGACACTCAACCAAGCTAACAAGTGGTTGTTCTTCCTCGTTAATTGATACATCCAACTCTCTTCTCTGTTCACTGGACTCCAGGAATGAAGACAATGGGGTAACTGCTACCTGAGGAGTGACAACCTTTTTGTCGACATTTATAACAAGATGATCCCCCATCTTTTTTTTTCCCAAGGGTATACCAAAATAATATTAATCTGGAAGTTGTTGCTAAGGAATTGATTGGCGGAGTTCTGAGAAGAAAGGTGAGATTATCAGTCAAGGCTGATAATCTCAATTCCTGGAAAACAACAAAAGAAAAATCAATTTATGTTTTAATTAGAAAATACCAGTTAGAGGCTTCAATGATTAATTTGGTAAACAGGTCTTGTGTTGCAATTTGCTTGTAATTTAATTTATTGAGACAGCACCTAATACCAAAGAAAAAACCAGTTATGTGTGATCCCAACTGGGACTATTAAATCTAAATGTAACCATTACACAGCCTAGATAAT